>JAJJWW010004383.1:0-35993 GCA_023531295.1 Papaver armeniacum
AAAATGGTGTATCCTGCAACTTGATTTTCTCGACTCTGTGATGTTCTAAATTCTCCTTAATCTCTCCGTATCCGTTCTGTGGTGCACGAGTACCCTTTATATAGCCATAGACACCAAAAAATCTCGCTCCATCACTTCCAATGATCCTCCATTACTCGGTCATATTATCATGCAAGATACGGGAATTTCTTCCCTTTTTAATCTCCTCCACGCTATTTTCTCTGGCAAGCATGCTTCTACACGTTCATTACTCTTCCCAGATAACATAAAACACGCTGCTACCCACGTAAAATCCCATCGACACGTACAATCCTGTGAACAACTCCTCCCATGCACATATTGCCCTGATTTCTTCTCGCGAGTTATCTAGCCAATTTTAGTCGAGCCAAAGACCCAAACCAAGCCTGTTACGCTCAGTCAAGTCATCCCAATGAATATAAACCATTTAGTCTCCTTCTATCATGCCCAAAACACGAACATAAAATCTTCCAAATGATCGCCACAATTTTCCGCCAAAACTGTTTTCAAACGAAGAAGAAAGGGTTTCCCCTTATCCAACAGCTGGGGTGCGAATAGCAGGAAGGCACCCCTTATCATTTGAGTGCCCCTTAACCAATAGTGAGAGTCCGAATAACACGTGTCCTCCGGGTGTCAAAATAAACTTTTCGAGCCGAATTTTCCAACAAAGTTTATTTCCAAAAATACCTAAAAATACATAAAAAACACAATATTAGTACAAAAATCGAGACTAACAATAGAGACACTGAGGACAAACCAGACACAAAAATGTGTCTATCAGTGGCAACAGGCCAGACTGGTGGTATGGATCAAGCTATATGTTTTATATTAACCTTTTCCCAATGTGCTAAATCATGAGCATCACTGTTAACAGATCAGTTGACAAAAACGATGGAGATAAACTGAAATTTGGAAACTAGGTTTTTGATGTCTTGATACATAGAGTGAGTTTTCAAATCTCACGAGAAAGTCTTCTGATTGATTTGTTACACAATGGTTTTAGCGTCACTCTTGATTATGATCTTATCCTGCTTTTTATCCACTACAAATTTTAGGGCATCTATAATGGCGCGCACCTATGCTTCTTCCGCTGAGACAAACGCGGTAAGTCGATTGAGCATGTACAAATTCCCAATTAGAATGTATGATAATAAACCCAATTTCTCCATTCAATGAATTTGGAGTCCAATCCCCATCATTGTTAATCTTGATCCAGTTCCTATCAAGAGAGATGCAAGGAGAAGCCAATTGAGGTGATGTAATTGCAGTAGTACTGTTTATGATTGGAGGTTTTTTCTTGTTAAACAACATCGAATTTTCTCTCGCAATGATTGCCATCGGTTCCTCTGATTTTTCATTATGAGTTAATCCGTTCGTATTTGTCCAGATTGACCATATCATATAAGAAGTTTTCGGGAATAGGTCAACTCTACTAGAATCATCTCTATAGGGGTGGAGTTGAAGCCAAAATCTCATCCATTGGTGAAAGTTAAAGTGTTGGAAATAGATGATTATGGATATTTAACATCATCCAAACTCTTCTAAGACTAGTACATGTCACCAAGGAATGCATAATAGTTTCTATTTTTCTTTTGCATCTAGGCAGCTTAATTCTGAAATGTGAATGCAATGATGGAGGATTTACATGAATGGTAAAGCACCTTTCAGAGCTTTCCAGATAAAAAGCCGTGTTCTGGTAGGTGACTTATGCTTCTACAATGTTAGCTAAAGATCAGAAATAGACTTATCACCGTTAACATATAAGGCAATACATGTCGATTTTATACTGAAGTTACCATCTTCGATGGAAACCACACCACTCTGTCACTAAAGGGTTCAATACTTTAAGGGATTTGTTCAATCTTCTCTTTTGAAGCTTGATCAAAAATAACATATAGTTTTGTTGTATCCCAAGTTCTAGCTTGAGATACAACAACAAGTTTGAAGCTTGAGATACAACAAAAACGATTTTGTTGTAGCTTGAGATACAACAACAACGATTTTTTTTTCTGGAAATAGTTCTAGCTTGAGATATAACAACAACGATTTTGTACTGAAGCTTGATCAAAAACAACATTTTTAACTTTGGTTTTTTTTTAATAAAAGTTTTGTTTTTTTTTTTTTTTTTTTTTTTTTTTTTTTTTAAAAAAAAAAAAAAAAAAAGTATCCCAAGTTCTAGCTTCAAGAATGAGTAGGTCACTGACTTTGAGGCTGAGGTCAGAAACATAGTCAGTCCTTGGTGTGGCACTAGCATTACCTGGTAGGCCTGGAAAGATGTTTTTATTAATGCCTAGGAGTGATAACCGCAAGTGCACGGCGTCTATCGGAGACGTGGCAGGTACAGGTCGAACCACAGAGACTTGTGGTGCTGGATTGATCTAAGGTTTGCTCTACTGATTTCTAGAAGGTAAGTAGCACAAATGTTGGGTTGTCGAAGCGACTGAGGTTGAGTGACAGTGAACTAAGGTAAAAAGAAGGTTGTAACAAGATAGAAGAAGACACTAGAGTGGTGAATCCACCTCTAATTCTCATACTCAGGTAATGTAAGTCAAGTTATGATTTTGTGCCTTCATTTGAAGGTCTTGGATAGAATTTTATTAACTAGTTTTGCTACTCACCCCTAGTATGAGTGGTCTTCTTACAGTACCACTCATCACAGGCTTTGGTTCAATGGCTAACTACTAATCTTAATCATGTTATAACACAACAAAATCATACCAACACATACATGCTTCACATGAAAATCAGGGGTTTCCTCAAACACCCTGGAAAAGTAAATTAGAACATAACAAGACAATTAAAACACAAATAAATCTAAAGTGGTGCTCTGGCTAGCCAGGCATAAGGTTTTTCGCACACCCCTCAATTCTATTTATACATGCACAGAATTCCCCAAACTTCAAACCCTAATTTACTTTAAAATAGAAATTAAATGGAAACCTCTCACCCACGTCGCTCAATCCTCTGAATCAGTGTCAGCTCTGTTCAATCGCCTCTGAGAACGCCATGCATCGACTGTGGTACAAACCCTAGCTTTCAATCATCTCAACCCTAGCTTCTAGGTTATGAGAGAAGCTAAAGGTGGAGATGGGTGAACCTAGGGTGGAGGAGAAGGTGCTACTGATGGAGTTGTTGGTGATGGAGGAAGGTGATGAAGGTGGCGACTGTGGAGTTTGGTCGGGAGATGGGGGAATGGGTTTTGCAGAGGTATGGGGGAGAAGAAAGAGAAGATGGAATAGAGAATAGGGTTTGGTCGAAGGGTATAGGGTAGGTGATTTTCGTTGTGAAGCAGGTGCAGCGAAGATTGATGCGCCAGTTGAAGCGAGCGTTGGATGTGGGGGATGGAGATCTCAACGACTCAGGGTGAACGGGCTCGGATCCGGGTCGCGGGTCTTGGATAGCTTGGGTCCATGTCTTGTAAATGGTTTGCTCCTGATGCGCGCGCGGGCTTTGGCTTTCTGCTCCATAGACGCTTGTCTCCAATTCTTTGCTCTTTTGGTTCCTCAATTTCTCCGAGCTTTATTTATTACCTAAAAACACAAAATTAATTAATACAAATATTTATTCTTGAAAACAAAAAAAACACAGAATCTGGGATAATATCTGATTCTTGAGCACAAAAGATGAGTTAAATGCCAATAAAAAGGTGTATAAATATGCAATATTTGGCACTCATCAAATACCCCCAAACCTGAATTTTACTTGTCCTCAAGTGAAACAGAAATTAAGAAATCCTAACTATACCCCTGTCGCAGGTCTCTCGAATGCATTTAGCGTATGCACTAAGCCTTTAAACCCCTAGGTGTCCCTAGTGGACGAGTTGTAGTCTCGTGAGGGTTTACCAGAGGTGTACCCACAAAACCTTCTCCAACTTCAGAGTGTAAAAGAGTCTCAAGCCTCCAAGAAGCTATGAGTATATAGAGTTTCGCATGCTAGTAATGTGAAGTTAGAACTACCAAAGAACGCATTCTCATCCTTAAGTCTTTGAGCGAGAAGTAACCATACCATATGAAAGAATTCGGATTCGATTGTGATCATAAGCCTCGACTTCGCCTCACCATTAGGGTTTTATGATAATTGCACTCAAAAAGACCGCTTTTTAGTCTCTCATGTGTGCAGCAGGAATAAAGAGAGAAATCCCGCACACGTTGTAGGTAAGAAGGATAACCTTCCGAAATAATACTGGAGACTCCACAAGAGTGTGGACAAAAAGAATCTTTTCTCGATGATCTCTAAGAAAGGAAATCAACCATTAGCAAGGGTGGGAGTACTCACTTACCTTCTCACCCGATCGGCAATTAATATCACTCTCTCATAAGAAACCATAGAAACGTCTTCAATCTTCGGTCTTCAACTGTTGATGACGAACTTCTGAACTTTACAAAAACTTGACAATTTTTTTTTTTTTTTTTTTTTTTTTTTTTTTTTTTTACAATAAAACAATAAAACTTAATTTTTCACAAACTTCATTAATTCTCATCCTATTTTCTTTTCTTTTCTTTGTTGCTTGTAACCTTGGACTATCTCAACTTTTCTTTCAATATTCTGATGATGCTCCGTTTGCTGACGATGATGTGTTTCTATGGGTCTGCTGATTGAGAGAGATGGTGATGCTAACTGCAAATCGATATTTAGAAGGAGTTTTCTTCTTTAAACGTCACCCTCATGATTGACAAAAACTAGCACTCAAGAGATCAAAAGTAGTGTTGAAATTGGTGCGAAGTTGGGTATCTCACCATTCCTACCCGGAATTGACGTACGGTGACACACACTCTAACAGCTTTTCTAGAAAGTTGCAAAAAATTAAAGGTTGGTGCCTCACTTGATGTAAAATGGGTAGTCTCCACTATGGGTGATCACAATTCTACTACCGAATATCTAAACAACACCTAATTCGCTCTCCGGTATGGTTAAATCCAACTTTAACGCTCTAATCAACTAAGAAACCCGATTGTGTTCTCCGGTACTTCCAAATTCTGTTATTTCGGTCAGACTCTCTATGTAAACATAGCTAGAAGCATGCTAGTGACTCTAAAATCTCTAAAAGTTGGAGGTTTTTACAAAAAGAGTTTTTTTTTTTTTTTTTTTTTTTTTTTTTTTTATATAAAAGACTAAAAACTCTATATGCAAATGTACCCCCAAACCTAAATCAAACATTGTCCTCAATGTGTTTGAGATAGGAAAAATTTAAACAGTCACATACCAAGAGAACTATGCTGAGTAGAGAAAAGGGAAGAGATTACCGGATGTCGGCGAGAGCAAGGTTAGAGCTTCATTTGTCAAGGCTAGAATCCAACATTCTCAGTGGAGATCATATCGGATTAGCACAAAATATGTACAAGAAGACTCAACCGATTCAAGAAAAGAAAATTTAACAAGTCCTACTGGATTATATACAATGAAAATTCACCATACACCAACAATCTAAAGAGTTGAGGATCAACCCAAAAGACGGTATGCAGAAACATCAACAGTCTTACACAAATATAAAATGAGAGTGCAAGTAAGGCTGCATATGGGAATGATTTTCCCCCAAACCTAAACTTGTCAACAGATGTGTTTGTGAGCACAAAATCTTGCAAAATTAAAGGTACATCATGCACAAGGTCTAACTCAAAATGAGTTTTGCTAAGAACAGGCAGACATACATATTCCAACTGTGGTTCCCTAAAGGTGTTATACTTTGATGTAAAATAGTCCAAGAGGACTTGGGAAGCACAAAGCTCTAAGCCTAAATTAGGCGTTTTCAGAAAAGTTGGTTTTGCAATTTTGTTACAAACTATACTTAGGTTTGGTGGAGGAATTTCAATTTGTGATTTAGGAGAGAGGTTAGGTACATCTAAGTTGTTTTCATGAAAAAGATCATTTGCACCATCACACACTTTCCTAAGGTCAGAAGAGGGTAAATCATGCTCACCAGCATAGAACAATTCATCAATCACCATGGCATAATCATCAGAGCAGGCAACATATTGCGATATGGGCAGGGAATCAGACACAACAATAATATCATGATCCAAAAGAATATTAGTGTCAACAGAAGATTCATCTTTTCCTAAGTCACAAACAAGTGTTGTAGCATGCTCACATTCACTGAAGAATTTCACAAACCCAAGCTCAGAGTTAATATCACATGTATGAATGTTAGAAGAAGTATCATTCATAGGGTTCACAGAAGAGACGCCTAACGTCTCTGAACCAAAAGATTCCATCATATTTTCAGCATATACATGTTCTTCTAACATATCATGTTCACCATCATCATAATCATAACAAAAATTTATCTCCCCATTCAAAATTTGAGCATTTCCAGTGCACTCATCTACCTCTAGATTAGGTTCATATTCAGTGTATGATTGTGCAAAAGGTTCACTAGAGAAGGGATGCTCGTGCAATGCTTTCCATCCAAGTATATCATTGTTTTGCTCTATGAGCTCTTCCATTAGTGATTGCATACAAGGAGTTGGGGGAGTATAACATTGTTCAACTTCCTACTTGTGATGGATGATGCATGTGTGCATGGTTATCATGGCTTTCCCTAGATCGTGTCTAAACTCATGTAAAATGTAGCAGTTCTCAACAGGGTGGTCTAAGCTACCACATAAGGTACAAGCATACATTTCATAGTGTCTAGGGGGATTAGAGGGGGATTAGATTCGACAGATTGCTCATGTAATTGCCTTTCTAAAGCAAATACTTGAGCTTCTAATTGATCTAAAAGTGATGACTGGGTATGAGAAAATTGTTCATTTTCAACCTGTGGTGGATGATACATGTGCTCATAATGATTAGGGTATGTGGAGTCCGGGCCCTGAGAAGGCTCATAATATTCCCTAAAATCACTATGGTATGTGGGGAGTTCATATTGTGAAGCATGCCCGTAAGCAAGCTCTCTGATGGATTTGTTTGTATCCCGGTTACGAGACCAAAATCCTGACATGGTCTAGCAACTCAAATAGCCTAGCACACATCAATCATGAATGACCAATGAAGTCTCCAAAACAGGGAAGCTAAGCCCAAGTGATGCAAATGCACAGCCCAAAGGTTATGGAAAGCCCAGTTGTTGTGGGCTCAGTTTTGGTTTTAATGGGTTTTGGTTTATGTGGGATTAAAGTTTGGTTTAAATGGGATGCATTTTGGTTTAAGTGGGATTTGGTTTATTTGGGCTTTGGTTTATGTGGGTTTCAGTTTGGTGCAAAGAACAAGCTTATAAGAAGCCCAGCAGCTCAACTCAAGTTGGGTTCAGATGCAAAGCAAGACCTAGTGGTTGTGGGCTTCAGGTTTGTACAAAGTCCAGCAGTGTGGCTTATGTGGGCTTGGTTGTGTGTAGAGCCCAGTTGCTCAGTTTAGTTTGGAAATTAGTAGCCCAGGTGACAGGTTGGTTTATTGCAGAGTTCAGTGAGTTACAATTCACAAAACTAACACCCCACTTCTCAAAGCTAAGCACAGAAGTGTGCTTTTTGCTGCTATACATCACAAGTTATATGAGTCTTTGTGAGGGTTAAGCACAAGTTTGTACACAAAGACATGCCTTAGTTTATATGGGCGAGCACACGACTTGTGCACAACACAGTTGGCGGTGTTACACAAAGACAAAGCTTGAGTGCGGCTCGGTTCATGCACCGATTGGTAACTTATGTGCAGCCCTAGTCGGCCAAGCACAAGAAAAACAACAATTTGTTGTGTGCACAGAACAATGAAATCACTAGGAAACCTGAGCAGCTTATGCACAGGTTGTGCAGAATGGTTTAAGCTCAGCACAGTTTATGTGCTCATACAACACAGAGCCATACAAGATAGCCTAAGGTGGCAGTTTACACAGGTCTAAGTGCAAATCTCAGCACAGCTTAGCCTGGGTTATGCTCAGCACAGGTTGCACATCCCAGTTTATGCAGGCTTACACAAAGACAAGTGCGAGTGCGGTGCGGCTTATGCATTGGTCAAGCCGAGCATGTGGAAAGGTTGGCAAGTGAATCACACACACAATGAGCGTAAATGATACCTGATTTCTCAAACTTAAGCACAACTTATAGCAACACACACTCACACAAAAAGACACAGCAATTTCTAGCGCACAGGGGAGTCACAACACTTGTTATGCAAGCATACTCAACACAACTTAGGTCGAGCAGAGGTTACTTGAAACACAGCTTATGCACAGCCAAGATACAACTGCATACGCAAAGAACTGATGCTTATAAGCAATGAAGATCCTCAATCTCAGGCAATACAGATAGACAATGCTTACGAGATTTGAAAAGCTAACTCTCGAATTTGGGTACACAGAGTCAAGCACTCATGGCAAAGCAACAATCAACATATTATGGGTGGCTAACTTGGCAGGTGATCAAATGACAGGAAGTATGCGCAGTGTGTCAACAAGCTTGGTTGAGGTCAACAAGGTCAGTTGAGGCTCTCATTTTCACAAATTTATGCACAAAGGTGTATAGATATCAGCAGGGGATATCATTCACAGTATCATACACTCATCACAGCTCAGCACAATGTAAGTATAAACCCCACAGATGTAGCAAATGAACAACAAATAACCATTGCCAAGACTTTACAATGATTTATGAAAGACACGGATGCAGATTGATGTGTCGCAAGGTGGTTGACCTCAATGTTCACAGGTTATGCTCAGGGTTAATTGGCAGATTGGTCAGCTAGTTTATTTGATGTCAACTAGGGTTTGCAAGTATCTGGGCTAACCAATTTGTAGCTCACACTCACAGCTGCAGAGGGCCGGAGCTGTGCTCAGGGCATACAAGCGCAGAGATTTCAGATTTGAGCAATACCTAGCAAGGTTCTATCATGCAATCAATGCTCAGCATTCACACAGGGTAATACAAAGTTCAAAGCTTCAGCCGATATCAGGGTTTACAGCTCATTCACAGTTCATTCACAGGCTAGCCTCAGAATTACATGTGATAGGTCATTACACTATGCTTGTTATGGGGCATAAAGAGCTTACTCAGCTATCAAGGGGTCACTTACCTGAAGCCTCAAGTTATGCGCCTTTCTCTTCTTCCTTGCCTCAGCTTTCCCAACAGCTTTGCAGGTACCTGTTACTCAAGCAAGGTATCTCAGTTCCCCATAGTTAAGGCAAGAGCCTCAAAATACTAGTGCTGGAATTTCAAAGCAATCATTCTGCAGTATGAATATTGAGAAAGAATGCCACCAGAGTCAACTCTTGGAAAGACAGATGACAAATGCTAAATGCAATGACTAAATTAAATGCAATGCACAGATGAGGATACTACAATGCAGTTAAGATTAACAACTAAAATGCAATGATTGTAACAGAAGAAGAAAATTAACAACTAAGTTACACTAAATATAAGATTAAAAGCACTAATTCAAGGTGAATATGTACAGGGGTAGTTGAAAAACAGTAAAGGAAAAGCCAAAAATCGAAATAGCACACGCCAAGTCCCCGGCAGCGGCGCCAAAAACTTGGTAGGCCTGGAAAGATGTTTTTATTAATGCCTACGAGTGATAACCGCAAGTGCACGGCGTCTATCGGAGACGTGGCAAGTACGGGTCGAACCACAGAGACTTGTGGTGCTGGATTGATCTAAGGTTTGCTCTACTGATTTCTAGAAGGTAAGTAGCACAAATGTTGGGTTGTCGAAGCGGCGAGGTTGAGTTGGTGAACTAAGGTAAAAAGAAGGTTGTAACAAGATAGAAGAAGACACTAGAGTGGTGAATCCACCTCTAATTCTCATACTCAGGTAATGTAAGTCAAGTTATGATTTTGTGCCTTCATTTGAAGGTCTTGGATAGAAGTTCATTAACTAGTTTTGCTACTCACCCCTAGTATGAGTGGTCTTCTTACAGTACCACTCATCACAGGCTTTGGTTCAATGGCTAACTACTAATCTTAATCATGTTATAACACAACAAAATCATACCAACACATACATGCTTCACATGAAAATCAGGGGTTTCCTCAAACACCCTGGAAAAGTAAATTAGAACATAACAAGACAATTAAAACACAAATAAATCTAAAGTGGTGCTCTGGCTAGCCCAGGCATAAGGTTTTTCGCACACCCCTCAATTCTATTTATACATGCACAGAATTCCCCAAACTTCAAACCCTAATTTACTTTAAAATAGAAATTAAATGGAAACCTCTCACCCACGTCGCTCAATCCTCTGAATCAGTGTCAGCTCTGTTCAATCGCCTCTGAGAACGCCATGCATCGACTGTGGTACAAACCCTAGCTTTCAATCATCTCAACCCTAGCTTCTAGGTTATGAGAGAAGCTAAAGGTGGAGATGGGTGAACCTAGGGTGGAGGAGAAGGTGCTACTGATGGAGTTGTTGGTGATGGAGGAAGGTGATGAAGGTGGCGACTGTGGAGTTTGGTCGGGAGATGGGGGAATGGGTTTTGCAGAGGTATGGGGGAGAAGAAAGAGAAGATGGAATAGAGAATAGGGTTTGGTCGAAGGGTATAGGGTAGGTGATTTTCGTTGTGAAGCAGGTGCAGCGAAGATTGATGCGCCAGTTGAAGCGAGCGTTGGATGTGGGGGATGGAGATCTCAACGACTCAGGGTGAACGGGCTCGGATCCGGGTCGCGGGTCTTGGATAGCTTGGGTCCATGTCTTGTAAATGGTTTGCTCCTGATGCGCGCGCGGGCTTTGGCTTTCTGCTCCATAGACGCTTGTCTCCAATTCTTTGCTCTTTTGGTTCCTCAATTTCTCCGAGCTTTATTTATTACCTAAAAACACAAAATTAATTAATACAAATATTTATTCTTGAAAACAAAAAAAAACACAGAATCTGGGATAATATCTGATTCTTGAGCACAAAAGATGAGTTAAATGCCAATAAAAAGGTGTATAAATATGCAATATTTGGCACTCATCATTACCCAAGATCCAGTTATTACACCACGGATCGATAAAATTTCTTTCTCCAACCACCTATGAGATAAAGGGTTTTATCTTGCACATGGTACGGTGGAGGAATTTCCACGCCTAAGAGAAAGTACTATGATAATTAGCATTTAACATATCCATCTTAGGATAATAGTCGGCTTTTAGAACTTGGGCTAGTAGTGAGTCAGGGTTTTCCACTAGTCTCCAAACACTCCTTGCTAGGATTACAATGTTATTGTTATTGCTTTTTCTAAACCCCAGACCCCTTTCTTCTATTGACTTTCATAAGTCGTCCCATGCAAGAAGGTGAAGTTTTTTCTTGCTAGATTTTGGATCTTATCCCCACCAATATCTATTCAAGTGAGTGTCAATATTATAACACATACTTTTGGGAATTAAGAAAATAGTCGTTTGGTACAAGGATAGAGTTTGGACGACATGTTTTACCAAGGTCGTTTTCCCAGCTTGAGATATAAACTGAGTAAGCCAACCGTTAACTCTGTTTTCCAATGCATTCTGGAGGGGAAAATGAGTTTGATTCTTAGATCTTAGAATTTCTATGGGAACACCTAAGTACTTCTCTCCAAGGTTAAGGTCAGAGATATTAAGAATCTTAGACCAAATTCTAGTATGACGTCTTTTGTGAACTTTCTTACTGAAGAAAAGTCCAAACTTTGCAAAGTTAGTTTCCTAACCACTTATTTTACAGTATTTTGCAGGCAATCTTTGATAGCATGGAAGTCAGGGATAGTGGCCTTCATGAAAAGGAGACTGTTATTCGTGAACAATAAGTAGCTGATAGGAGGGGCATATGCATATTTTATGCCATGAACCAGGTTAGATTCTTCTAAAATCTTGATATAAGAAGACAAAGTCTCTGCAAAAATGATGTATAGATACGAGGACATGGAATCCCCATGTCTTAACCCTCTTTCTGAGTGAAACTTTCTCATTGGGATGCCATTGAGTATGATAGAATAAGAAACTAAGTTTAGAAAGTTCATAACCAATCCGACCCATTTATCATTAAACCCTAATTTGGACATTACTTTGGCCAAGAAAAATCTTTCTAATACCTGTCATAGGCCTCAGACATGTCCAACTTAATGGCAACATATCTCACCTTGCCTTTTTTATGCTTTATAGAGTGAATGAGTTCATGTGTTAGCATGACATACTGAAATTTGTCTTATTGCGACAAATGTACCTTGTTTGGTGCAATTAGTTTCTCCATTAAAGGATCATCCTGATTGCGATAGTTTTGAAGATAATTTTATATATAAAATTGCATAAACCAATAGGTATGAGTTGGTCCACATAATCGACCATCTGATTCTTAAGAATTAAAGCAATGTTAGCGTGGTTGAATTGAGTAAGTAGATTTTCCGAGTCGAAGAATTCTTCGACCATATGGATTACATGTTTCCCTACAATATCCTAATAGGATTGATAGAACAAGCAGGTGAACCCATCTGGGCACATTGCTTTCTTACCTCCCATTTGGAATGAGTCTATTTTTCTCTCCTCATCAGATACAGGTGCTGAAAAATTCTCATTTTCAAGATACAAGAGTTTAAAGGTTATAGTATCAAGCACAATATCCTTCCCATCAGTACTAGAGGTACTATATAGGTGTTAATAACATGATATGAACTCCTATCCGATTGCCTGTTTGATAACCAAGTGCCATTTCTGGATTTTATCCAAGATATATTGTTTATTTTTCTCTCAAACACAATTGATTTATGGGAAAATGAATTATTTTTATCACCTTCTTGTAGCCAATAATCTTTTGATTTGTCTTTCCAAAGGATTTCCTCCAGGGAATACAAATAAGTTAACTTGTCAGTCAACTCAGTAAATTTTCTAGTTTCTTTAGGAGAATTAATTTGCATCTCCTTGATCTGTTCTTTGTTTCATATAAGGAGAAATTTAAGTTTCCAAAAAAGACTTTATTCCGAAGATTTAATTTATTTTTTAACATGATTAACCTTTTGTTTCAACTGAAAAGCCTTAGATCCCCTCACATTTATTGACCAAGCTTGTTCTATAACATTTCTGCAGGTTGGATCCTTTGTCCAATGGACATGAAGTGATAGGATTTATGGAGGTTTTTCACACCAGGGCTTAAAGAAATCAGGATGGGCGAGTGATTAGAGCGAATACGAGGAAATGTTGAGCGTGAGTATGTGGAAAATTTTACATCTACTCACTATTCACCACTGCACGACCAATTCTTTCTATGACTAAGTTATTTTCTTCTTGTTTATTTGTCCAAGTGAAGTCTGGACCATAAAATGACATGTCCTTTAAATTCCAAGTACTCATAAGCTTTTCTAAATATCTGGTATCACTCTCATCAATAGGTCTCCTTCCCATTTGTCTTGAGGTGGAAGCATACTATTTAAGTCACCCACGACAATAGTGGGGTGGAGAGGTCATAAAGTTGTGCTATAAAGCTATTCCAAAAATTAAGTCTTAGATTTTTTATCAGGTTCCCCATAAACAAAGTACATATTACATAAGGTATTCCCATTAATCTAGTTAGAGGAACATAAAAAGCCTATTTGACCTGAATTGATGACTGATAAATTGAATCCATCTTTCCAAGCCAGACCTAGCCCCTTTTTTTTTAACCAATAGAGGGTAAACTAGTCGAGTTATGATAAACAAAAGAGCTAAACTTTCTTGTAGTGGTTTGAGCACCATACATAGTCTCACCTATGAAGATAATGTTAGAGGATTTAAGTTTTACAAGCTCCAAAATCTCCCGAACTGCCACTCGTTTACTAAAATCACAACAATTCCTGCTGATGAGTGCTAAATAGTGCATATTTATACACCTTTTTATTGGCATTTTACTCATCTTTTGCGCTTAGAAATCAGATATTATCCCATATTCTGTGTTTTCTTTGTTTTCAAGAATAAATATTTGTATTAATTAATTTTGTGTTTTTAGGCAATAAATAAAGCTCGGAGAATCTGAGGAGCCAAAAGAGCGAAGAATTGGAGTCAAGCATCTATGGAGCAGATAGCCAAAGCCCGCGCGCAAATCAGTTGCAACCCAACAAGGAAGACATGGGCTAGAGCTACCCACGACCCGGATCCGAACCCGCTCATCCCGAGCCGTTGAGATCTCGCCCAAATGCATCACACGGTCGCTCCTTCACTTACATCTATTTCTCGATGCTCCGCTCAACACCAGATCGCTCCAAAACCGCTTACCATCCTCGACCGTTCAGATCGCACAGCTGCATCCAACGCTCGCTGATGCCTTCCCATCGACACTTCGCTGTACCGCTCAACACCACACCACCTATATAAGCTCCCTTAAGCCAAAAACCTAATTCATTTTCTTCTCTTTCCCCTTCCTTTCTTTTTCTCTCCCGTCGCTCTCACCTCTCGCAAAACCCCTCTCCCCGACCATCTCCCGCCACGGCCGATTCCTCCACCCTCTTCACCCATACCGCCACCAACTCCATCATCTCCTGACACTCCACCTACCTAATCGCTATTTAGTCCTTTTGTAGCTTCTTTCCTAGAAGCTAAGAGAGAACTAGACAGAGATAGGTTAGGGTTTCATTGATAAATCAAAGGGAAGCTAGAGTAGTCGATGGAGAGCCGATTGACAGAAGAGGGAGCAGTTGGAGCAACGTGGGTGAGAGAAATTTCACTTTAATTTTCTGTTTTTAAAATAGAATTAGGGTTTTTAGTTTTGGATGGAGCATGTATAAATAGAGGATGAAGAAGATGTTTTTGGACACGCCTGGATTAGCCAGTGCAGTCATTTAGTTTTGATTTTGTTCTTTGTTGTTTCATTATGTTTTAATTTCAAGAGCTAGGGTTTGAGATGAAACCCTAATTCCATGATTTGTGTATTAAACTTTGTTGAATGTTCTTGAGGACTCAATGCTTTAAATAGCTTCAATTTTAACACCTCAACCCATTTCTCTCACAAGTGCATACCAAAGCCATGGATGCACCGTAGTTAGGCTAAACCGAGTTGAGTGTGTTTCAGCTCTTGTTTCTATGTTAACACGATTCTCTTGACTGGTTGTTCTTCATTAGACAACCAAGTACTCTAGGTTAGTTATTCACGATGATTTTTGAAGGTTTACAAGGTGAAACTCTTAGATAAGTGGTAGCCGGTGACAAGCTTCACTTGTCCGATATAAGAACAAGGACTCAAACTAGTTGAGCACACATTAGAGGAGTTAGAGGTGGAATTGATAACCTTAGCAAACCCTTTTGTCACCTGTTATACCTTAGTTTAGGTTTATCTCATTACAAACTCAGCCAGATCGGCACAAACCTCATTTTGTTATCACTTGTTACGTCACTAGAATTCAGTTAGCAAGCCATAGATCATTGTAAGCACACTCTCGTCTCTGTGGATCGACCCGTACTTGCCGCGTCTCCAATAAACGCCGTGCACTTGCGGTATAACCCGTAGGCCATAAATTTATACACATCTTTGGGCCTACCAAGTTTTTGGCGCCGTTGCCGGGGACTTGGCGCGTGCCTGTGATCTTTTGCTTGCTTCGCTGAGTTGCAAATCATCCCTGTACATATTTGCTTTACCTTATTGTTCTAGCTGTACCTTGTTTATTTTACGTATTTTTGCATCTTTTATAACCATCTCGTTATTGCATTCTATTTTACACCATGCATCTTGCTTGTTGATCTGAGCTATAAGCTTCATGGCCTTGTAGCTTAGTGTTAGTATAACTCTTCAAGCCCCTGCGACAGTCCAAATTAATCTTCCCCAGTCAGTCCAAAGCACAGCCATCTTGGCTGCATAGTTACAAAGATCATGACCATCTTGGCTGCATAGTTGAGCATAGTTTTTCATTATAGAGAACTAATCTCTTTGTTGAGCCAACAGTGCTTGGTCGTGCTTGAGTTTCTGCTATGCAAGCCAAAGGAAGGAAGGCAAGGGAAAAACTCAAGACTTGAGGTTAGCCAAAACGTGCATTTGTGAATCTTGGCTTGTCTTGTGGTGTGTGTAAGGTGCAAGCTTGGCTTGTCGGTGATAACCCCGACCCCGAACTGTAATTTTTATTGCCTCGCCCGAACCCCGCCGAGCTTTGTTGACCGAGCATTAACTCCGTGCAACCCCCCCCCGAAGCCGCGTGGGGCTTTGTTGCAACTTGGCCTCGATTAATCTTAGCACATAACCTTGCGCTTGAGTGTGTGAGCTGCCAATCTTTATTGTGTGTTGTGACTGTGTGCCTCTGTAAGACCCCGCTAAGCACAACCCCGAATGTGCTAGCCTCGTGAAGTTATTCTCCAAGCCCCTGCGTGGAATTGCATGAGTATTCTTATTCTCCGGAATTGATTGCCCTTTACAATTCTTTGGTCGAGTTGTTGTTTTGCCAACATTTTGTGCAAAACCCGAGCTCACCCAAGAATATTGCTCTACTCGTTAACTTGCTAGCCCCCGAAGCTACAAGTTTGAGCAAACCCCGAGCTTGGTCGTAACCATCCGACTGCAATTTCGTGCCGTGCACAAAGCCCGTGCAACTCAATCTTTGCTTAGCCTAACCCAGTCCGCAACATTTTTCGTGAGTTGCATTGCATTGCATTGCTCTTCTCTCGCAAAACCCCGCACACACTCGGGTAAACAGAAACTCACAAACCACGGGCTGCAAAACAAGCCCACATAGCTTGCACTTGTATACCCGGGCTCTGTTCTAGCCATCAATCCGGGCTTTGCAAACAATCGAGCCCACAACATCACTAGGCTGCCCACATAACCAACCTTCATAGCTGGGCTGTGTGCACACAACTGAACCTAACCATCTCCTGGGCTTATTACACACACTGAGCCCATATCCTCTGGGCTACATTTTTTTCAACACAATTGGGCTATGCACAAACTGGGCTGCTTAGGCTAAACCTATTAGCTGGGCTGTGCAGCCAATTGAGCCCACAAAACCTAACTGTGCACCTGGGCTGATAACTGAACCTGGGCTAACATAAGCCACACTGCTGGGCTTAAACCAAATCTGAATCCCACACAGCTGGGCTGAAGCAAACCTTTAACAGCCAAGCCCATATTAGCTAAACTGTTGGGCTGTCTGCACAAAAACTAAGCCCACATCATTTGGGCTAGAACCCAATTTCACTAGGTTTACCACACCCATTAAGTTTTGCAAACACTTTGGGCTACAACCACACATAATCCCAATAAACCAAACTGAAGCCCAATCAACCAAATCAAATCCCAATAAACCAAAACCCACACAAACCAAATGAAACCCAATAAACCAAACCAATCCCTTTAAAACCAAACTTAGTCCACTTCAGCTGGGCTTTGAGTTCAATTCGAGTTGTTAAATCATGTCAGGATTTTGGTCTGCATCTGGGGATGGAAACAAATCCCTTAGAGAGCGTGCTTACGGGCACGCTTCACAGGATGAACTCCCCACATACCATAGTGATTTTAGAGAATATTATGAGCCTTCTCAGGGCCCCGACCTTGAGTACTCATACCCTAACCATCATGAGCACATGTATCGGTCACCACGGTGGGGGAGATGAACAATTTTATACTCCCCCAACTCCTAGTTTGCAATCAACAATGGAAACACTCATGGAGCTAAATGCTAGGCTTGAAATGAATGCAATACATGACCATCCATATAGCATTGATTATGAATTTCCCACTGTTGAAAACTCTCCTTTCATTGAACAACATAATGAATTTCTAGAATTGAATCAAAACCTTGAGCAAAGGTTTGAGAGTTTAGAACTCAAATTGAGTCAAATCCTTGATGCACTAAATGAGGAAAGGGAGGAATTTCAGAGTGAAATGAATGTTAGTCCTAATGAATTGCATGTTGAAAGTCCTACTCATGTAACTAATATTGAATATGAGCCTCACCTAGAAATAAATGAGTGGACTAGAAATACTACAATTTTGAATAGGGAAATGCATTTTTGCTATGATGATGATGATGATGATGAATATGAAGAGCATGTGTATTTTGAAAATGTGATAGAATCTTTAGGTTCAGAGACGTTAGACGTCTCTTCTGTGAACCCTATGAACGATGCTTCTTCGAATATTCATATATGTGATGATGATGTGGAACATGTGCAATTATCCTGTGAAAATGAACATGATTTACCCTCTTCCGACTTTGGGATAGTGCGTGATGGTACAAATGATTTTATACATGAAAATAACGTAGATGTACCTAACCTCTCTCCTGAGTCACAAATTGAAACTCCTTCACCCAACCTAGGTGTAGTTTGTCACAAAATTGCAAAACCAACTTTTCTAAAAATGCCTAACTTAGGCTTAGAGCTTTGTGCTTCCCAAGTCCTCTTGGACTATTTTGCATCAAAGTATAACACTTTTAAAGAGCCACAGTTGGAATGCGTATATATGCCTGTTATTAGTAAAACTCATTTTGAGTTAGACCTTTTGCATGATGTACCTTTAAAATTGCAAGACTTTGTGCTTTCAAACACACCCGTTCACAAGTTTAGGTTTGGGGGAAACTCCTTCACATCTGCAGTCTTACTTGCACTCTCTTGTTATATCTGTAAGGTCGTTGATGTTTGTATATATTTTCTATTGGGTTGATCCTCAACTCTTTAGATTGTTAGTTTATGGTGAATTTTTGTATATAATCCAGTAGGATTTGTTAAATTTTCTTTTCTTGATTCGGTTGAGTCTTCTTGCACATATATTATGCTAATCCGATATGATCTCCGTTGAGAATATTGGATTCTAGCCTTGACGAATGAAGCTCAACCTTGCTCCCGCCGACATCCGATAATCTCTTCCCTTTTATCTTATCGCATAGTTCTCGTGGTACGTGATTTGTTTAAATTTTTCCTATCTCGTGACACATTGAGGACAATGTTTGATTTAGGTTTGGGGGTGCATTTGCATTTAGAGTTTTTAGTTTTTATTTTGCATTTAGAGTTTTTAGTCTTTTATTTTACCTTTTATTTTCAAAAAAAAAAAAAAAAAAAAAAAAAAAAAAACTCTTTTTGTAAAACCTCCAACTTTAGAGATTTTAGAGTCACTAGCATGCTTTTAGCTATGTTTACATAGAGATTCTGAACGAAATAACAGAACTTTGAAGTACCGGAGAACACAATCGGGTTTCTTAGTTGATTAGAGCTTAAAGTTGGATTTAACCATACCGGAGGGCGAATTAGGTGCTGTTTAGATATTCGGTAGTAGAATTGTGATCACCCATAGTGGAGACTACCCAATTTACATCAAGTGAGGCACCAACCTTCAATTTTTGCAACTTTCTAGAAAAGTTTGTTAGAGTGTGTGTCACCATACGTAAATTCCGGGTAGGAATGGTGAGCTACCCAACTTCGCACCAATTTCAGCACTACTTTTGATCTCTTGAGTGCTAGTTTTTGTCAATCATGAGGGTGACGTCTAAAGATGAAAACTCCTTCTAAATACCGATTTGCCGTTAGCATCACTCTCTCTCTCAATCAGCAAGACCCATAGAAACACATCATCGTCAGCAAGCGGAGCAACATCAGAATATTTGAAGAAAGTTGAGATAGTCCAAAGTTTACGTGCAACAAAGAAAACGAAAAGAAAATAGGATGAGAATTAATAAAATTTATAAAATCAAGACAATACAAGTTGTGAAAAAATTGAGTGAGAAAGTACTTTGTCCATGGAGTTAGTTATTTCATTATTTGTATTTTTATTTTCACTTATTATAAAAAAAAAAAAAAAAAAAAAAAAAAAAAAAAAAAAAAAAAAAAAAATCAAAAAATCAAAAGTCAAAAAAATATTGTAGTTTATTTTCTTATTTTTGCTACCACCATGGTAAAGAAGAGTTCAAAAAGAAAAATCCAAACAACAAGGAATTTGAGTAGAAAAGTTAAAAATTGTTAAGATTTGTGAAGTTTAGAAGTTCGTCATCAATTGAAGACCGAAGACCGAAGATTGAAGACGTTTCTATGGTTCTTATGAGAGAGTGATATTAATTGCCGATCGGGTGAGAAGTGAGTGAGTACTCCCACCCTTGCTAATGGTTGATTTCCTTTCTTAGAGATCATTAGAAAAAGATTCTTTTTGTCCACACTTCAGTGGAGTCTCCAGATTTTATTTCGGAAGGTTATCCTTCTTACCTACAACGTGTGCATGATTTCTCTCTTTATTCCTGCCTGCACACATGAGAGACTAAAAAAGCGATCTTTTTGAGTGCAATTATCATAAAACCCTAATGGTGAGGCAGAAGTTGAGACTTATGATCACAATCGAATCCGAATTCTTTCATATGGTATGGTTACTTCTCGCTCAAAGACTTAAGGATGAGAATGCGTTCTTCGATAGTTCTAACTTCTGTTACTAGCATGCGAAACTCTATGTCCTCATAGCTTCTTGGAGGCTTGAGACTCTTTTACACTCGAAGTTGGAGAAGGTTTTGTGGGTACACCTCTTGTAAACCCTCACGAGACTACAACTCGTCCACTAGGGACACCTAGGGGTTTAAAGGCTTAGTGCATACGCTAAATGCATTCGAGAGACCCGCGATGTGGGTATAGTTAGGATTTCTTCATTTCTGTTTCACTTGAGGACAAGTAAAATTCAGGTTTTGGGGTATTTGATGAGTGCTAAATAGTGCATATTTATACACCTTTTTATTGGCATTTTACTCATCTTTTGCGCTTAGAAATCAGATATTATCCCATATTCTGTGTTTTCTTTGTTTTCAAGAATAAATATTTGTATTAATTAATTTTGTGTTTTTAGGCAATAAATAAAGCTCGGAGAATCTGAGGAGCCAAAAGAGCGAAGAATTGGAGTCAAGCATCTATGGAGCAGATAGCCAAAGCCCGCGCGCAAATCAGTTGCAACCCAACAAGGAAGACATGGGCTAGAGCTACCCACGACCCGGATCCGAACCCGCTCATCCCGAGCCGTTGAGATCTCGCCCAAATGCATCACACGGTCGCTCCTTCACTTACATCTATTTCTCGATGCTCCGCTCAACACCAGATCGCTCCAAAACCGCTTACCATCCTCGACCGTTCAGATCGCACAGCTGCATCCAACGCTCGCTGATGCCTTCCCATCGACACTTCGCTGTACCGCTCAACACCACACCACCTATATAAGCTCCCTTAAGCCAAAAACCTAATTCATTTTCTTCTCTTTCCCCTTCCTTTCTTTTTCTCTCCCGTCGCTCTCACCTCTGCAAAACCCCCTCTCCCCGACCATCTCCTGCCACAGCCGATTCCTCCACCCTCTTCACCCATACCGCCACCAACTCCATCATCTCCTGACACTCCACCTACCTAATCGCTATTTAGTCCTTTTGTAGCTTCTTTCCTAGAAGCTAAGAGAGAACTAGACAGAGATAGGTTAGGGTTTCATTGATAAATCAAAGGGAAGCTAGAGTAGTCGATGGAGAGCCGATTGACAGAAGAGGGAGCAGTTGGAGCAACGTGGGTGAGAGAAATTTCACTTTAATTTTCTGTTTTTTTAAAATAGAATTAGGGTTTTTAGTTTTGGATGGAGCATGTATAAATAGAGGATGAAGAAGATGTTTTTGGACACGCCTGGATTAGCCAGTGCAGTCATTTAGTTTATTTTGTTCTTTGTTGTTTCATTATGTTTTAATTTCAAGAGCTAGGGTTTGAGATGAAACCCTAATTCCATGACTGTGTATTAAACTTTGTTGAATGTTCTTGAGGACTCAATGCTTTAAATAGCTTCAATTTTAACACCTCAACCCATTTCTCTCACAGTGCATACCAAAGCCATGGATGCACTGTAGTTAGGCTAAAACTGAGTTGAGTGTGTTTCAGCTCTTGTTTCTATGTTAACACTGATTCTCTTGACTGGTTGTTCTTCATTAGACAACCAGTACTCTAGGTTAGTTATTCAAATTTGATTTTTGAAGGTTTACAAGGTGAAACTCTTAGATAAGTGGTAGCCGGTGACAAGCTTCACTTGTCCGATATAAGAACAAGGACTCAAACTAGTTGAGCACACATTAGAGGAGTTAGAGGTGGAATTGATAACCTTAGCAAACCCTTTTGTCACCTGTTATACCTTAGTTTAGGTTTATCTCATTACAAACTCACCAGATCGGCACAAACCCCATTTTGTTATCACTTGTTACGTCACTAGAATTCAGTTAGCAAGCCATAGATCATTGTAAGCACACTCTCGTCTCTGTGGATCGACCCGTACTTGCCGCGTCTCCAATAGACGCCGTGCACTTGCGGTATAACCCGTAGGCCATAAATTTATACACATCTTCGGGCCTACCACCTGCTTAATGTACACATGATACCAGCAA
Source organism: Papaver armeniacum (assembly GCA_023531295.1). Lineage (NCBI taxonomy): Eukaryota > Viridiplantae > Streptophyta > Magnoliopsida > Ranunculales > Papaveraceae > Papaver > Papaver armeniacum. Next base: position 22,209 of record JAJJWW010004383.1, read on the forward strand.
TCAAAGTTGTTTCCTAACCAATCAGTGGGGTTCCATACAGTTTTGAAAACAAATGGTATGGTAAGAAGAAAATAAATAGCTAAATCCGATAAAATTAAATGAAAATAGAAAACAAGAGGTTTATAAAATAATAACACCTGATATCGAAGAGAACGAGCTGGGAACCAAAATATTGAGATGTTTGTTCCCTTCCAAAAGTAAACAAAATAAAGAGAGATAGCTAGCTGAATCTAGTGAATTGGATCGAAATTCTCCTGGATATGAATTTTCTTGCTATAAAAGCGAACAAAGATTTGGATCTCAACGTGTTCAGAGTATCTTAGTGGTTTTTGATGTCTTGGTAACTTTGTAACTTGATGTCTTCCTTGGTCAAACTGGGTGTCTTATGTCTATAGTATTTGAGAATAAGTTTGTAATTTTAAGGTATTTTTTATCTATTCGGTGTCCGAATGTGGTTTCAATTGTTCTTGATGCTCATAGAGAAAGTTGAGAACACAATTAGGATTTTGCCTTCTCTCACTAGGATTACGGGAACTATGGCATGGATTCAATAATGGATTTTGGTGGGTTTATTTATGGTAAAAAGATTTATGTTCAGGTTAGGAGCATGGGTACCAAATGTATTCTCAAATCTGAAAATTGTTTGTTTTCCAGTTTGAACCGATCATTTTTACGGCTAGTTTTATTTCCTGATGGTCGAAAAACGGCTCAATTAGGTGGTATTGATAGGTATTCCAGTGTCAACAGTGAAGTGTTTTCCCCCCAAGGGCGGTAAAGAGGTTCGCGAATTTGAATATGAGAGAGAGAGTCGTACATAGGAATCAGGTTTTTTTTAAAAAAATTGGAGATTGAATTTATTAAGAAGTAGTGTTTACATAAAAAAATATTTTTGAAACGAAAGATAATTTATTAAAGAGAAAATTAGTTCAGTACATGAGTACTATCTTCATAAAGTTGTGCTCTAATCTCAACGGGAGAAGAGTTGGACCAGGATAAAGATAAACCATCTTCTCTAGCTAGCCTAGAGAGGATATCCGCTACTTTATTGCTCTCTTTTGGATTGTAATAACACTTCCAAGAGGTAAGACTACTAAAAAGCATTTGAATATATTTAATCATGTTGAGTAACTGCCAATCTATTGAAGCATTACTATTGACAGCATCCACTACTGTCTTTGCGTCGAGTCCAAAATGCACTTTCTCCAACTTTAGCTTTTGAGCCCAATCACAACTTCCCTCAATCCCATGCATAATTTTACATAATTTTATCCTCTTGTAGTTGATCTATGATACAACTGGGAGGGGTTAATCACTAGACACCACTTATTCTATCTATTATAGCAAATTTTGACAGAATATCTGCTATCTTATTCTTCTCTTTAGGCACATATGAACATTGCCAAAAATTAAAGCTACGAAATAAATTCTTAATTCTAAAACCATGTTCCTGATTCTGCAATCTGTTTTGAAATAGTCTTTGGTCATAGCATTGACCAACAGTCTTGAGTCTAATTCAAATTCCACCTTCTGCAAATTTAGTTTTTTAGCCCACTGAGTTGCCTCCCATAATTCTCTACACTCCGCGTGTTCTGGACCCAATGTAGCTGCTAAATAGATACATTTTGAGCCCAGGTGAGTACCTGCAAAATCACGTATGGTTAGTTATATACCTCCAGTTTTATTAGCATTAAGGAATGAACCGTTTGAATTAATTTTATAAGTTCCTCTTAGAGGAGGACACCAATGAAGATTAACTCGAGACTGTAAAGAAGAAGGAGCACGAGAAGAAGAAGGCTTAGTTTCAAATTCAGATATCTCCTTCTTGCAACGGAGGATGATTTTGTCCGGTGTTGAATTGCTAACTTTGAAGACTTTGTCGCATATTTATGTCCATATACACCATGCAACTATAGCTATCTTGCAGACTTCCTCCTCTTTAATCTGATTGGCTAGTAATTTGTCCAACCAACTACAAAACCATTCTTGTGAGTTACTGCCGTGTTGTATGTGAATACCTAGAGTAGAAAACCAAACTTTCTTAGAGAAGTGGCACTCTAAAATGATGTGAGCCGCAGTCTCAGCAACTTGAGCACAAAAGGGACAGCTCATATCTCCATCCTGAATAACATGAAAAAGTTTATCTCTTGTAGGCAGTACATCTTTGACACATTTCCACAAAAACTGATTGATTCTAGGGAGTGGAGGCAGTTTCCAGAGTTTTTTGAATATACCCTGCGTTCTTAGTCCCACTGAGTGATTTAAATTCTTCTCCTCAAACATTTTCCTATACGCTGATTTTACAGAGAAAATACCATTTCTTTCAAGGGTCCAGACCATTCTGTCCTCACGGTGGTGATGAATTGAGATATTCACAATTAACCTTGTTGTCGTAGATTCGAACATGAAGAAGATAAGATGATAATCCCAAGTACATGTATCCTGAGAAAATAGTTGATGCACATACTTATAGTTGGAGTGAACTATTACTCAATTTTTAGGTTCTGGTAGTCCTTGTAGATCCATAATCTATCTGTGTTTCCAGATCAAAATTTTGTGCCCATTACCAACACTCCAACAACTGTATCTGTTAGAGCATAGATCGGTTGAACCCACCGCGTTGGTATGTCAAGTTTGGTTGTCATATTTTAGTGAACCAAAACTCATTTAAAGAGTCGCTTGATTATGTACTAGAGTCAACTTCGTATAGGTTAGCTTGAAAGTATTAAGATATGAGACATTACAAGTATTACGTGAAGACTTGAAGAAGTAAGGAGCTAAAACGACAACATCATCCTTCCACTTGAGGTTAGTAATATTTGACTTGAACTGTTTCATTCCCTAACGTATCTTTCAAGTCGTGCATATTGAAAACATAACTGCGAAGATATGAATGATTATACTCTAGTTAGACGTAGTATTAAGGAATACAATACAAAGTATAACACTTATCTTTTGAACTTCGTATATAAAACATCGACATAATCGTTTGAATGCTATTGTGATTATGTATGGGTATGAGGTGAAGATTTCATCCTAGGAAACAATGTTTTACATTCGTTTAAAGGAAGTAAATTCATGAACTTTTTTTGTGAATCGAAAGGGAAATCGCTAAGCTTATTGGTATTGTTATTCATTGCATATCTTTTGAACTACCAATATGTGTGATTAGTATAACCGCTCATGACTTGTTTATGTTCTTGGTAAAACTATTCACAAGGCCTGACTTTTGTATTGGTATGACTTTTATTAGTGAAACCGATCTTAAGTAATCACCTGAGATGGTATGATCGATTTGTTATAATTGGTATGACCAACTCTAGGCAAAGGGGAACCGATCCTAGTAAGAGGTGCAACCGATCGCAAAAGGGGAATCGATCCTTGTAAGAGGTCCAACAAGTTTTTAGATATTGGGAACCGATCCTATGTACATGTGCAACACGTTTTTAGATATTGGGAACCGATCCTATGGACATGTGCAACAAATACAAGTTAGATACCATATATATGTGGGAACCGATCCTAGTACCTAGTCAACTGAATTTTGGAAAGCTAGTGTGACTAATTCCAGTACCCACATGGAGGTAGAACCGTGAAACCCATGATTGGTGATTTGATAGGATAATCAATCACATAGTTCTTAGAAGTCAGATGAACCAATTCTAAACTCGTTTGGAAGTGTGGCAAATCGATTCCAAGATAGTAAATATGAAAGATGATTTACTAAGTTAAGATGTCGACATACTTTGAACATGTGCAGTAACGCTTATCTTTTATTGTTCAAAGATATTCCTTAATATCTAAAGGAGAATCCCGGATCGAAAATAAATTAAGAATATTTTAATTAAGGTTGTTAGTTTTGCATATCTTTAGAAAATAACAATTAGAAATGTGCATTTACTAGTTGGAGATTTTCTAAGAGGTTTTCGGTCATTATTTGGACAAAGCATTCCCAGTAATTATGGAAACCGAATTTGGAAATATATTGCATATCTTGTGAATATTTTCGGTTTTGGAAATTCCTTGGTGTCCAAACTTCCTTGGTATATAAATATCAAAGTTTGCATTTCGAGCAAACTAATCCTCAGAGCTAGCAAAACTACCTAGTTATGTTGTTACTGGTGGAGACGCCTATTCGAAGAGGAAAGTAACCTAATTAGGCGAAATCTCTTACGCTCGGTTTAAAGACTTCTTTGGGATTGAGAAGATCTATTAGTACCGTTGGTGGGAAACTAGATAATTGCGGTTTAGTATTAGCTTTCGATTGATTTGATTGACTAACGGTTGTTGAACTTTGATTGCACCTAGTTTGTTTATGCTTGAGAATCTTCTCTTCTGATATAAGATTCACTCAAACTAGATCGAAGTTTCGACGGGGATCTTTAGACTGTTTGTAGATCTAAAGACGTCTTGTGATAATCCATTGTTAACAGACTCCGTTCTGTGTGTGATTGATCACAAGAGATTCTAGTTGATTGTGTGCAGGTGTTTATTGAAGATCTAAGAAGATTTGAAGGCGAAGAAGATTTCTGATTTGGGTTCATAATCTTTGGTGTGCAGAATACTTGTTTCGGTTAAAGAGGATCCAACTATAATTGGTTTATCCATGTGGTAGATTGGATTGATTATTTGAGTAGATCGGCATCAATACAATTCTTTGTGATTCAAAGTATTGATTGCAAAATCTTGACAGTTACTTTGGTATTTGTTATTAGATAGATCTAAGGACCTGACAAAGGAGTTTATTGGGATAAACGGAAGAGCCTTTTGTCGAACTCATATCACTTGGTTGAAAAGAGTTGTTACTGAAAGATTTGTTGTTCCTTTCTTGTTTGGATACGAACCAAAGGAATTGTTCAGTACGTGACTTATTACAAGTTGGAGGCGTGGGAATAAAGACGGAACTAGGTGAACTATAGGTTTAGTTGCTTGGTCTCAACTATACGAAATTGGTTTGATTTTGTATAACGGCTTAATCCTGAGAGTATTCAATTCTGGACAAGGTCCCAGGGTTTTTCTGCATTTGCGGTTTCCTCATTAACAAAATCTTGTTGTGTCTTTTACTTTTCTATTTCCGCAATTATAATTGTTTTTATTATAATTAGAAGTAAAATACACAAACGTTAATTCATATTTACTTGATAGTAATCCTATTGTGTTTGGTTAAGTCCGAACCTTTTATCAAGTAAACATACTTCGTTGTTGTATTGTATCGATCTTGTATCCATAGTCAATCACACAAGTTATCTTGTTGTCGTATTGTCTCGATCTCGTATCCATAGACGATCACACGAAGTGTGAACCGATTAGTTGTATTGTCTCGACCAAAGTCCATAGACAATCACTTTCGGAGAAAGGACTTATAGGTGGAAAAGTTTTAGATTGAGGTATATTTGGGTACCTCGTCTTTTCAAAAGTATCTTTTAATGAATTCTAATTCACTACTAATGCTTCTCCAAGACCATGTTGAATTCTTTTTTTTCCTTTTGCATTAAAGACCTCCTCATCTGAATAATATTTTTCTTGTAAATATTTGGCACAGATGGAAGTATTACCTGTGCACATCTTCCATGCTTATTTAGTTAAAAGAGCCACATTGAATAAATGAAGATCTCTGAAACCCAAACCCCCTTCTTCTTTGGGTTTATTTACACTCCTCCATGTGATGATATGCTTATCCTTATTAGTCTTCTTATTTCTCCGTAAATTTGTTGAATTGAATTCATCATTTAAATAGTGGTATCGTAGCTTGAAACTGCTCATATGATGGACTGGGAAAGCATTTGTAACATTCCTTATCATTACTGATCTTGCAGCTTCAAACATATTTATGCATCTCCATTTTGTTTATCTAGTTTCCATCTTCTCAGTAAGAGTAACAAAAGGTATTTTTTGTTCCTTCCTATAAAGGTCGACCCAAATATTTTGGTTGGGGAGGAGATTCATACTCAAAGTATGAAATGGGGCTTCATATTTTTTTTTGTTACATTGCATAAACTTTCTTCGTATTTTGAATATGAATCCCCTCCTAACTAACGTTTCATCGATATATTTAAAAATAATTCGTATTTTTTAATGTGTCAAAAAAGAATTCACTGTTTAAAAACCTGAGGCTTGCATGAGTGATAAAGTGTCACTACACGGAGAAAATATACACCCAAAAGTACCAAAAGGGGCTCCATAATAGAGTTGTTTTTGCAATGATGAGTGTACCAGTATGGCCTGCCATGCTATATGGTGCGGAATGTTGGGCAATGAACAGTCGGGACACTTTGAGACTGAAGAGTACCGAGATGCAGATGCTGAGGTGGTCATGTGGACATACGAGGCATGACCGTATCAGGAATGAGTATGTACGTAAGAAACTTATGGTAGCGCCAATCAAGGAGATGCTCGCACAACATCGACTGCGCTGATTTGGACATCTCTAGCGAAGACCGCCTGATGCCCCAGTGCGAGTAGGTCGCATCAGGCGCGCTGAAGGAAGGATGCAACGCAGAGGCCAACCGAAGCTAACATGGGACGAGTGCGTAAAGAACGACTTGAAAAACCGAAATCTTTTACCAGAGCAGGCGTTGGACAGACAGACATGGAGGGCGGCGATACGCGTGGAAGAGGTGGGTTTCAGGTATGTAGACTAACAAACCCTCTCCTTTATTTCTTATAAATTTCTTTACAACTCAATCAGCGAACACGTAAAGGCAACCCTGCAGTTTGTGAAGGGGGAATCCCCCGTAGCGCTGGCATTAGCGGTGATTGTGAAGGGGAAACACCCCGTAGCTTCTGCAACCGGGACATGGTGTAAGTATATCCGCATTAATGGTCGAGAATTCGTAATCCCAGTAACACGGTGATTACTGTCCATCTGGTCCAAAACAAAACAATCGCGACGCGGGTAGCGTCAAGTATTTTGCTTGCCGTAGTGCAAGTTGTGCAAGGCTTGGACAGGCCGGCGTAAAACCTATGTTCGACTCTTAGGAGATATTCTATAGCCGATCTGGTACTTGCTACTGGAAAAGGCTTTGGATTTGGAGTGTACCAGTATGGCCTAAACAACATCAAATTCCACCCGATTTATTTTGTAAGACTATCCTTACTCATTTTGGTCCAAGATACCTACAAAAAGCCAATATGATGTCGATAGGTTGTGCGCGAAAAACCGAGCAAGAGGACTTCCAAGAATGTTTATGGGAAGTCTTGGTTGTAATGCAGTACTTCATTATCGAAAGAAAAAATGAAGGCAGTATACAGTACTTGGTATGGAAAGGATGTCCTACAACATGGCAAGGCCAGTACGAAAGACACCTACACTAAGCTCAGGGTCATTTTGGAAGCTTCCTCAAAACCGCATTGGTGATTTTATATGACTCAAGCTGATTATGTTGCTATACTTGACTAGAATGGAGTAGTAGACGCATGCAAAACCTGTCACATATGTAATTAGATGTTCACATAAACCACACATGTATATACATAGATTTTAAATATAATGTTCCCAGTTTCTGTAGTGTATCATTATGCATCTTCCAGTTTACCTTTTTCCACTTTCTTTGTTACAGAATTAAAACTTGTATATTATCCGTTATCTTACACACAAAACTTCACACAAAAAGAACATGGTTACACTAGGCGGCTAGACCATTTCTTTCAGGGCTCAATCTCTTTTTTCTTTCGTTAAAGCTACGGCTAGTCATCAAATAACTTGGCAGACAACATTGTACAGAACTGGCAGCCGATTTCTCTTTCTCGGGTTTAGGATGTCTAGGACTTTTTTCGCTACTGCATAAAGAATTTAGTCCAAACATGTAGGGAGATCGCCTTGGAGTTCTTGGAGCAGCGATATGTTCAAGATTGGCTTGTGCAGACTCTACCTTGTCGGAAGTATTTTGTTTATCTAATCTAGATACATCGATATCACCCACAAGATTCTCTTTTAGTAGTTCTGATAGTCTCTTTTTCTTGTCAGTTGGGGATGATTCAGCGCTGAGTTCCTTAGTTCCTATAGAATTGCTCTGAGGGTCAGAAGCGCTGTTGCGAGATGGTGTAAACTCTGCATACAATGAGTACACAATAACGTCAATGAAATTATTATCAGAAGCAAAAAAATAGAACATTACACGAGATGGTCTTACCTCCATTGACACTGCGGAAATCATCATCACAATCTGATTCTAACCAAGCTTGAGAATCAAAGAAATTCTCTTCTTTACTACCTGCAAAAGACCAAAAACGTTTTTCAAATGAACCGAGAAAAATTGCTTTCAAGACTGAGTAATTCTATGTTCTTAGTGACTCAATCATAGACCCATTCATAAGCATATTCGATATCTTGAACAAGCAATCCAATTCTTCAATCCCAATTGTTGTTGGTCATATAAATGATCACAGACTATGTTATACAATAATCCAAGTGAACCATTTCGGGCGACCGACAACACAAACTAGAATCGACCTTTCAGTTCCCACATATGACTATTAGGTAGGTTTTAGGCACTGACTAGCTGGATTGTAATGATAGAAAACAAACTCATTATGTTATGTCACAAACACAAAACAAAATCAAAATTTTCAAAAAACATGGATTCATATAATTCATGATTATTAGTCAGTTATATAATCAAGAACAATGGAATTTCACTCTTTTTCTCTCAATAAAAGCTCCAAATTTTTATAATAAGGATGCAGTTTTGTTCGATAATATTGATATTCCTGGATAAACTCATAACCGGTTTACTCAAATCACGCCAATAATTAAATCCATAAAAACAGAGATCATCGTATTTATTCATACAAGCAAAATTAAGCACACAATTCAAACACTCACAGGGACATACAAACAAATAAATGAAGTGCATTATTTTGATATGAGAAAAGTAAATTCATACCGAAGTTCTGAGACTTGAAATCCAAGGCAGATGATGAAATTAACAGATTCTCATCATTGGCTTCAGAAGAATTCTCTGGTAACTGGTATTTCATGATTCTTGATGTTTCTTGATCTTTATGGACTGAAACTACGGAACCCATTTCAACTGGAAAAATATATATAATGTCAGATTGAAAAATATCTGTTCAAAAGTATTTGCGTTGAGAGAGATTTTCAGCGAAAGAGAGTAAAGTAGAAGTGGGGAGAAAGAACAACAGGGGGAGAGAGGTTAGTTATGTCTTTTCTGTAAAAAAAATGATTGGAAATTATTATACTATTCTAAATTGATGAGAAAAGCCAAAAAGATAAAGGAAGAAAGAGAGAAAATGGAATTGAAATTGAAAGTTAAGTAAATTGGGTGATGTTTACTATACAAGGGATTGATGAGTGTGGGATCCAAGATCATCAAGTGTTTGTCTCACTCAAGACACTGTTGAAGATACAAACTAGAGCAAAAAAGGAAATCTTGATGAACAAAAGGGACAACGCCCGCCCGTTATAATGAACTTTGATGAGGCAAAAATAGGTGAAATTACGAACCGGAAAATTTGATAGCTGCATAAATGAGGCAGTACTGAGTCTGACGCTTTGATGATCAAGCATTGATGAGAAATATCTATACCATTTGACTGGTCGTTCCCTTGGATGGACGGGCCTATGCATCGTAGGAGTGGGGATTTAACTGTGGCCATTCCTCTTATGAATTCATTCATGTTCATAGTCTGCATTGCATTATGGCAAATCATGAATAAAGTTATCCTGTTAGACCTACAATGATATGTAGATGGATATTATTAGTTATAACTAAGATTTAAGTGGTCCTGATTTTGTATGATTTTCTATTCATCTCACCATGTGGGATTTTAATTGTTGCAAGGACTTGGGAGTTGAATTTGAAAAAATATACCTACTCTCAAATTGTACAGAATTATCAATCAATTATTGTGTTACAGGTTGCTATAATTAGGTCACTAACCCTTGACAAATTCCATTACATTTGCCAAATAAAATAAAATAAAAATAGTAGGCAATGAGGTCCTTTTTTGAATTTCACTTGCCCCTCACACTCTTATATTCACACTATTTCTCCCTTTTGACGACATTTTTCTTAATAAAACTTGTGCGGTAGCGTTTAAAGCTAATATTTTGGGAACATACTCGTCTTACAAGGCTTTACATACCCATAAAAAAATGTGCTAATTCGGAAATACTAAACCTCGCCATCTACCGATCTTAATTTAACGGTTGGAAATTCATTAATTTCGACGGTTGATTTTCAAAGTATTAGATGACGGAGTTATACGTTTCGGAATATACTCCATTTTTATGGGTATGTAGATCTTGATAAGAGAAACATATCCACTAAATGTTAGCTACAAATATGCTACCGTTTAGATTTTGTAAAAAAATTAGTATTAAACACGTGAGATAGTGTAAAAATAGAACATAAAAGATATGGGTGTATGTTAAGGGATTTCACACGGGCACGGCCGGTTCATCTAAGAAGGATGTATTGGATTAGAACTTACATGGACAATAATGTATGTTGATTTTTTTCAAAATAAAGAGGACTTATATAGAATCTAGAAAATTCCATGGAATTTAACAGATTTTATAGGACTTATTTTTATAGAAAAACGAGAAATATTAAAGATTTCAAATATTTTGATGATGGTATACTTGCGATGGCGGTGGTGGCGGTGCTAGTAGTGGTGGTTGCAACAGTGGTTGTGATAGTGATGGTGCTGGTTGTGGCGGTGGTGGTGGATGTAGGGATGATCTTGGTGATGTTGGCGGTGGTGATTATGGCGCTGGTGGTGGTGGTAAGGGTAGTGCTAATGGTACTAGTGGCGGCGGTGTTGGTGGAGGTAGGGATGACCCTGGTGTTGTGCTGGTGGTAAGGGCCGCGCTGGTGTGGTAAGGCAGTGTTAGTGGCCGTGGTAGTGGTGCTAGTGGGGCAATTATGGTGGTGGTACAGGTGACGGAGGCGGTGGTGGAGGTAAGATTGTTGGGGAAGGTCGTGATTGTAGTGTTGGTGGCGGTGGTGGTGTTATTTTTTAAGCACATATGAAAATCCGCAAATTCTCGCAAAAGCCTTATGGCTTTGGTTGAGATTTGGGGAAGAAAAAAATATTTTTTTTTCTTTGTAATTGAAAAGACGAGGGTACCCAAATATACCACAATCTTAAACTTTTCCACCTATAAGTCCTCTTACCGAAAGTGATTGTCTATGGACTGAGTCGACACAATACAAAGAATCGGTATTCACACATTTTGTGATCATCTATGGATACGAGATCGAGACAATACAACAATCAAAGTGTGATACTAGATAATAGGTTCGGACTTAACCAAACTCTATAAGATCACTATCAAGTAATACGAAGTTAACGTTTGTGTAATTTACTTTAAATTATAATAACAACAATTATAATTGCGGAAAACAAAAGTAAATGACACATCAAGATTTTGTTAACGAGGAAACCGCAAATGCAGAAAAATCCCGGGACCTAGTCCAGAATTGAATACTCTCAGAATTAAGCCGTTATACAAAATCAAACCAACTTCGTATAGTTGAGACCAAGCAACTAAACCTATAGTTCACCTAGTTTCTTTAGTATCCCTGCGCTTCCGACATTCGATAAGTGCACGCACTGGAACAATTCCTTTGGTTCTTATTCCAAACAGTAAAGGAACAACAAATATGTTAGGTAACAACTTTATTCAATCTCAGTGATATGAGTTAGACAAAGGTTCTTCTATTTAATCCAATAAACTCATTTGTCGGGTTTAGATCTATCTATCCAACAACTACCAAAGTAGCAGAGTTTAGATATTGCAATCAAATATAGAATCTACCAAGATACTATATAGTGATGCCGATCTACGCAACTAATCAATCAAGTCTATCAAGGATAAACCGATTATTGTTGGATCCCAGGCGATCAGTTTTGTGCACACCAAAGATTATGAAACCAATAAGAAATCTTCTTTTTCTTCAAATCTTCTTTAATCTTCAATAAATACCGCACACCACAACTTGAATCTCTTGTGATCAATCACGCACATAATAACGAAGTCTCGTTAACAATGGATTATCACAAGAGGTCTTTAGATATACAAACAGTTCTAAAGATCCCGTCAACTCTTCGATCTAGTTTGAGTGAATCTTATATTAGAAGACAAGATTCTCAAGAATAAACAAACTAGGTGCAATCAAAGTTCAACAACCGTTAGTCAATCAAATCAAATCGAAAACTAATAATACTGCCAATTATCTAGTTTCGCACCAATGGTACTCGTAGAGCTTCTTGATCCCACAAAGTCTTTAAACGAGCGGTCAGAAGAGATTTAAGCCTAATTAGTTTGCTTTCCTCTCCGAATAGACGGCCCCAACAAAGTAACAACACAACAAGGTAGTTTTGGTGGCTCTTAGGATCGTTTGGTCGAAATGCAAACTTGGGTATTTATAGACCAAGGAAGTTTGGACACCAAGGAATTTCCAAAACTGAATATTCTCAAGATATGCAATATATTTCCTAAAACGGTTTTCATAATTCTTGGAAATGCTCTGTCCAATATTACTGAAATCTCACTAGAAAATCTCTAATTAGTAAATGCACATTACCAATTTTTATTTTCCTGAGATATGTATTTTAATTACTGGTAATTAAAAGCATATAAAATTAATAACCTTAATTAAAAGATTCTTAATTTATCTTGGTCTGGGATCTCCTTGAGTTATTAAGGAATATCTTTGAAAAATAAAAGATAAGAGTTACTGAACATATTCAAAGTATGTTGACATCTTTTTCTTCGTAAATCCTTTTTCATGTTTACAATTTTGGAACCGATTATACCACACTTCCAAACAAGTTTAGAATCGGTTCATTTGACTTCCAAGAACTATGTGATTGATCAAATATCAATACACTAATCATGGGTTTACGGTTCTACCAAACACAAGGATCGGTTTTACCTTAATATGGTTATTGGGACCGGTTACATCGGTTACCAGGATCGGTTATGTCAATTACCAAGACCGGTTACCATATACTCATGGTATTACTTGTGATTGGTTATACTAGTCACTAGGATTGGTTACACCAATTACCAGGACCGGTTGCGCCATTTACAAGGATCGATTACTCTCTTTTGTGATCGGTCATACAAATTACCAGGATCGGTTACACCAATTACAAATATCGATCATACCTAATAAGGTGATTACTTAGGATCGGTTACACTAATAAAAGTCATACCAATACATAAGTCAGGCATTATGACTAGTTTTACCAAGATATATAACAAATTATGATCCAAAGATATGCAATGAAAACAATACGAATAAGCCTAGCGATTTCCCTTTTGATTCTTAAAACAAGTTCATGAATGTACTTCCTTTAAACGAGTAAACATTGTTTCCTAGGATGATATCTTCACCTTTACCCATACACATAATCACAATAGCATTCATACGATTATGTCGATGTCTTATATACGAAGTTCAAAAGATAAGCGTTATACTTCGTATTCTAATTCCTTAACACTATGTCTACTAGAGTATAATCATTCACAGCTTCATGATTATGTTTTCAATATAGTACTTAATTGAAAGATACGTTAGGAATGAAACAATTCAAGTCACAATATTACTAACCTCAAGAGGAAGGATGATTTCGTCGATGTAGCTTGTTACTTCTTCACATTCTTCAAGTCTTCGAGTAATACTTGTATGTATCATAATCCTAATCTTTCTAGCCTAACCTATACAAAGTTCTCTCTAGTATATAATCAAGCGACTCTTTAATTGAGTTTTGATTCACTAAAATATGACAACCAAACTTGGCATACCAACGCTT
>JAJJWW010004384.1:0-221663 GCA_023531295.1 Papaver armeniacum
GAGGTTGAGATGAATATATGGGTGAAATTGATGTTGTTAATATGATTTTGTTGGAAATGGATGTTGTTAATATGATGTAGATGAGGTTGAGATGAATATATGGGTGAAATTGAGGTTGTTAATATGATGTAGTTGAGGTTGTGAACAAATATATAGGTGAAATTGATGTTGTTAATATGATTTTGATGGAAATTGATGTTGTTAATATGATGTAGTTAATATGAATTTGTTGTTAATATGATTTTGTTGTAAATATTATTTTGTTGGAAATTGATTTTGTGGTTTATAGCATTTTGCAAATGTGTTTTAGATTAAGTCATGTATTCTTTTGAGTTGATGTTTAGAAGATTCAAGGGTTGGAATTGATGTTGTTAGTATCACTTTGACTAAGATTTTCATTTGAGCAATGTGCATCCCTCCATGTGATGTGAATGTGAACGTGTGAATTCATATGTTGATTGTGCATAGATTAACATAGGCGTTTGATTTTGTTATTCACATGTTGATTGTGCTTCCCTTGGTCTTTTCACTTTTAGATAATGGAGGATATCGATTGGTCTAGGTATAAGAAGTTATCCCAACTATCTCAAGGTGTCCTAGATACAACATAAGGCCGACAACCAGTAGATAAAAACGAGACGGAACATTTAGGAGCACTTTGACCAACCTAAATAAATTTTATAAGATAGTGGTTAGAAACAACTCCCGTGCATTATTAATTTTCAATGTTGTGGTTTAGAGTCTATATTCCAATTTAATTTTAAGTATGGGGATAAAGGATTAACTGAAGCTATATGTGAGAGGTGGAAGAAGACTAGGAACTTTTCACTTCAAAGAGTTTGAACAGGTTTGACTCCTCTAGATTTCTATCGGTTGGATCGGTATTCCAATCGGAGGAGGTTAGCCAATCCCACTCTACCAAAGGAAACAATGACGGCGCAAGAAGTAGAAGATATGGATGCTAGGTATTTCTGGGGTGTGTTAGATGTTATGGAACTGAGAGAAGACTACATGATGTGAGAACTCGGGAGATTATGATTCCAAGGCATGCACGATGGGAGTTTCTCACTTGTCTAATTTCATTTTAAGTAGGGCCAATGTTGACAACTCATGCATTGCCGAATAACCGACTAGAATGTTCTTGCCGGGTGTATCGGTTCTTTTTGTTCATAGACTGTAGTGTTAGAGTAGATAAACGATGGTGTATAGTGTTGGATAATTTGGATGCGGTTGGGTCTTATGATTGGGGTACTCAACTTTGGGCGTTTGTACAAACACCGGATGATCGGAGTTCGTGCAAAACGTAGGATATGGGTGGCATGTCGATGATCTTAGAGTTCGCATTATTTTTATTTCGTAATTGTCAACTCCGTTTTGAAGGAAGACACGAGAGATGATGAACTGATCCACACCCGGCTATTAGTCTATTTAATGTGTTGAACCTTAGGAGTAAGGGACAAAAAGATCTTCACAAACACTCTCATCGATGCACGCGCTCGGATAGATATTAGGATGGGTGATGCGGTTATCTCTGGGACCCCCGGTTTGGGGATAGTGAACACCAACACACCGATGCATTCCAAACGGCACTAGAGATGTCTAAGAGGAGATGTGTCTTTAAGGACAAGGATGGTGCAAGAGCTTCAGTTTATCTGGCCGAGAGGTGTATGAGGCAGGTGTTTGGTGCGATTGTTATCCAATGCAACCTACCTAGATTGGAGGACGTAGTGGATGGTATGGAGGTTGAGGTTATTGATCACTTCCTTCCCGTCGTCGATGAAGTGTATTCCAAAATTTGGAAAACTCATAGCGTGGGGGCCCTTAGGAAAAAAACAACTCACATAGACACACATGATGATATCGGAGTTGGTCACGGCGGTATACCCCGTAGTTTGATGCCCCAAGGCCCACCCCCTAGCATGTCATCCCATGCATACACATTCGACCAAGGTGACAGTCCATGAGCCAACTCCCAAACCTACAATGGGACTTGCCCTTCTACAAAAATTCGTTTGAGGAGCTAGTTCCAGTCCCCATGGAAGGAGAGAACCCATACAATTTTTCTGACGTCAACGTCTCGGAGGTTAGTCATTTTATATCTCATTTTCATTTTCATTTGGAGTTTCTTCATTGTTAAACATAATTGTTTAAAAAAACTTTATTTTG
This sequence comes from Papaver armeniacum, assembly GCA_023531295.1. NCBI lineage: Eukaryota > Viridiplantae > Streptophyta > Magnoliopsida > Ranunculales > Papaveraceae > Papaver > Papaver armeniacum. The sequence continues at coordinate 2,167 of JAJJWW010004384.1, forward strand.
TTTTTTAGAAGAGTTACGCAGGTTTGCGGGAGGCATACTGGCCGATTCGCAGTAGCGGACAGGGTGGCATATGATGAGAGTCATCGTCGAGCGGTGTATAACACCCCCACAACCCATCGTAGTTCTGGAACATCTGAAGGCCAATTCTATTCAAGTCAGGAAGAACAGACATTTCCCACCACATATTGCGTTGGAGTATCCTTTTAAACTCCAACACCGTCGCAAGCGTCCTACTGGAGACCCTTCCCCATCGAATGCTTATTATGTCCCTCACCCCCGATGATAGTAAACCCCCTCCAGAGCATAACCCGTTATTGGAGCATGCCTCCCCGGTGATTAGTGACTTACCCACTTCAAGTGATTTTTTAGGGCTTAGCTTGGGTGGTAGTTGGCCAGGTAGTGTGCAGGGTAGTGGTCCTAGAGGTGATGATGGAGCTGATATGGATGTTGTGCCAGATAGTCAGTTTTTTGGGTGACTCCAGTAAAACCGGTTACACTTCTGTTGATAAGCTAGGGCGTAGTACATGTTTGCTATTTAGTTCTTGTATGATATATTAAGTTTTTCCTCATGTATGTTGGTCCTCGTCTTATCCCTTTTTTATGTTGTTCATATCCCATGTTTAAGTGCGTTATTTGTTATTTTCTTAATTCCGCTTACAATAACTAATCACTAGAGCGATATCTTCATGCATCGAAAAACGAGGCATCGTGATTGATTAATGTTGTGGAAATAAGATATGAAACTTTTATAATTTGGGATTGAAAAACTTTATCTTTTGGTTGAGTTTAGGTGAGCATTACACCTTCGCCGATAATTAATTTGTGAGGCGTTTATCACAAATTTATACTAAAACTCTCAGATGGGTTTAAATGTAATTTTGAAATTCTTCAAAGGAATAAATTATAAATATTTGCAACTTTGCTGCATGAGTACGTATCATTGGTCGGGCATTATTTTGCATGTCATCTTCTGTAGCGTTAAATAGAAAATGACCTTTGAAAGAGTAGGTAGCATAAAAACTGTTGTACAGTATTACTGATTAGACGTGTAATAGTAGTCTCTGACATCTACAATTATCACTCGTCACATTGTGTTTTCGTAACACGCTCCATTGAGTTGTCCACCACTTGTATGTCAGACTAAAGTGTAAAGATGGGCATTGAATTATGCAGCTTTCCCTTTTGATTTATTATCATCCATGTGGACTGGAATAAGGGGGTTTGGATCTGGTGGTTGGGGAGATTACCGACTTAAGTTGAAATATTCATGAATGGGAGTTTGCCAGGAATTTTGTCCCTAACTTGAGGTCCTAAAATAGTCATACATAAACAAACCCAAATAAACGTTAACATACATAAACAACATAAAAAATACACAATACATAAAACAAAAACATTACATCAGACCGCGCCTCATTGACCAGAATTAAACACGGGATTAAACATTACATCATAAACACATAACATAACACAACATATTAAAGAGCAACAGAAAATTTAATTATTCGGCCCATTCCACCAAATTACACCTGGACATTGCCGTAATTGTTTACCATAGGTGTTGTTATCTTTAGAACGATGTAGTTTCATAAAAAACCTACATCCGGGCACCGGGCATGACGCCCCCTTTTCATGTTCAACCTTAATCATACCTTTCTCTTTGAAGTTTTTGCAGAGTACGTTAATATTTTTATCATCTTTGGACTTGATTGCATCTTCTAACCATTGAGCTTCTTCACGGCAATTATCGAACTGGCATCGAAGGTACCTACTTTTTCCAGGTTCCGCTTCTAATAACAATTTTATTCCCGGACAACCTCTCTGCGGGCACTTGGAATACATCCAAGGGCATTGCATGGCTGAATGGTCTTCAAGGAAACATAGCGGACAAATTTGGTTTGCTTCTACACACACAATTTGTTTTCCCTTGCGATTGGAATTCATTTTTATCCGGCTAAATTTGAAGTAGCGTTTTATGTTTGATGGTGTGTTTCTTTGAGTGTATTTATAGGAAAAAATTATTATTATTTATAAATAAAATCCCCATTAAAAAATCTTGCCGTCATAGTGTGTTGATAAGGATAACAAGATTTCTATCAAGTATCGTTATCCAAAAAACGGATGACTTAATGGCAAATCGCATAAGCCGAGTATTACGAGTGTTTTTATCTACATAATGGGCTATGTTCAACCGAGTTCTATTTTAGATAGTATACGAAAATTACTTGAATTTAACATTACAAAGGTAAACCGGGTGTAGGAAAAAAGGTCAAACAAATATAAAACAGCCACGCAGCTTTGTAATCGCGTTTACAGTGATACTTGATTCAATATGCGTGCGACGCAGGTTCAAACTGCGTCCAGAAGAATATTCCGTGGATTTTTTTCCATACGCACTTTGTAACTGCGTTTTGTGCTTTTTCAATACGCAGTTTGAAACTGCGTACCTTGGATACTTCCAACTTGGATCCAAGCTGAACGCAGCACTCGTTCTGGATTTGAGCCACTATTCACAGAAAAACGACACTTCTACAGTGCGTTAAGTGGGATCTTGGATACCATTGGGGCTAGCCTTAGAGCTGAGCTTTATGAAACCTTCCTAAATTGGGGCCTATGCCACTTAATTGGGGCTTATAGGTAGATGACAAAATAGGGTCATTAAGAAATATTTCCTAAAAAATCTCTAAAAGATAGGCAGGTTTGTGTGTAAATTTACACACAAACATGCCTATCTTTTAGAGACGGAGGAAGTATTTCATAGAAACCCCTTATCCATTATTTATGTTAATACCTAATATACCCTTGTTAAATTAGTGCTAATTCGGATTATTAAATAATATTTAATCAAGCTAATCCTGAAATTAACTTTCATTAATGCATAATCAACAGTTGTCAAAATTTTAAATTTTCTTTCGAAAGACTCGATCCAGAATCGGTTTATGTTAGTTAATTTGTAAACCGATTCTGGGTTGAGTATTTTCAAGTGACGAAGTAAACCCAGAATCGGAGTTTTAACAATACCCAAATAAACCGATTCCCAAAATCGGTGTTTATATATATATCTATATAATCAGATTATGCCTTGCTTTCAGAAACAAAATATTCATTACATAGTTTAGGAAATTAGCGCAATACATATAGGATTCAATATGGGAATTCTAGAATTTGACACATCAAATGCTCGCCTCCGAGCACGTCGGTACAACGTCGTGTATTCTTTGTGGTAAATGAACTTTCTTTCCCCATTACGAGTTCTCCATAGCCCGTTGAAACGTTCCAGCTGAAATTCAATGAATTCTTATATGTTAGTATGTGAACTAGTGTAGTTGACATAGGTATAAAAATGATCGCATTACTCACTTTTTCCCTAAGAGGAGCTCGTGGATGATAGTGGTACACCATATTTCTAACTATTACGTACTCTCGCATTGCCCCTTTAATGTATTGGAATCGAAATGCCAAGTCTCTCCATTTGCGGTTGTTGGGATTCGCGGTACGCCCGTAAAAGAACTCTTTAACTCTCTTCCAAAACATTGAATAGATTTCATTCGGACGTTCATGGAAAGTATTAGCAAAGGATTTAACGAGACACAAATCTTCAAACGGTTCCCATTCCATTTTCTAGGCTAAGTGTATGATATGGGAGTGGCTGAAAGAGGTTGTCCTTATATAGAGAAGGACTCAATGACTATTTTTTTTTATCAAACAATCGGATTTTAGGTATGTCCACATAAACCGATTGTGTCCTTATAAAATCATATAAATTGTGCCTCTCAACAATCGGGCTTTTTTAATGCACATGTAAACCGATTGTCAAAGTTATAGAACTTTTCTTCATGAAAATCGGATTACATATTCATGAATGTAAACCGATTCCAAAAGTTACAGAACTTTTCTTTATGAAAATCGGATCACATATTCATGCATGTAAACCGATTCTAAAAGTTACAGAACTTTTCTTCTTAGCAATTGGATTACATTTATGTACATACAAACCGATTCTTGGCTTCAAAAGTTACATGAGTTTTCTTCACGACAATCGGATTTTATAAAAGTACATGTAAACCGATTCTGAAACTGAACCTCTGGGAAATTGTCAGAATCGGTTTACATATAGTTATATGTCAACCGATTCTGACAGAAAGAATGCCGGAATCCTCCATTTTTTCCACACACACTAAGTCATTCATAAACCGGAAACCAGATTAAGTCATTAATAAACTAGGAGTATCACCAAACATAATTCGACAATAAGTTTAAGACAAGACATAAGTTTTGACTCCATAATTATCCATAGTTAAAGACATAAAAATAAATATAACCATTCATTCATGAACATCCCCATCACGACCACGTCCACCGCTTCCTCGTTTACTAGGTTGGGCGCCTGCTCGATGCACCTTCAAACATCTTTTTGGTAGGGGCTCTTTTCTTCTTCTTTGGCTCATCCTCCTCCTCCTCCTCCTCCTCCTCATCATCATCATCCTCTTCCCTGCTCTCCAAACTTTGCAGACTTCTACATCTTCAAGACCGTTCAATTCATCAATTAGATTTTCATTGGCCTTCACATTTTTCCCTTCCCTGATTTGTAGCTTTGCCTGGGTTATCAAGTGTCCGACTCGTCTTCTCTGTTTCAATTTCAAATAACAAACATTCAATATATAATGCTAAAACCATTAACAAAATCATAATTGAGTAACAATAATCACCAAGTAATCGAGAGACGTATCTTTGCCCTCTATTTTGGGCCTCTCATCTACTCGTATCACTCGAGTATGCGAAACTTTGAGGTACCACGGTATGTAACCCGGAATTGCCTCGTCATCCGCCGAGATGGACCATCCAAAGGATATCTCGTGAAACGCTCTGTCGTCCCAATAATCACATGATGGTAAAGGCTTGTGAACAATGACAATATCATTATCATGTGATTTGGTTTTTGTCTCATGGATGTTGAACATCTTGTGCGCCTTTGGGATTTTTTGTACGTAACCGCATTGTCTTGCGACTCTCGTCGGGTTGTACATTACATATCCTCTTGGGTGAAACAAAGGCCCACAATAGTCACTTTGCTCTTTGCATCCAACCTTCTTTCCTTTTCCTTTAGCCAAATCCTGCTTGTAAGGATCAAAGACAACATCCTTCGTCATCAAGTTGTCTAACCTTCTTTCCTTTTCCTTTAGCCAAATCCTGCTTCTTCATCACTTTCACTCTCATCACTTTCTTCATTACCACCTACCTTGCCACCACCTTCCTCATCACTTTCTTCTTCAACACCTTTCTTACCACGACTTTCTTCTTCAACACTTTTCTTGCCACGACTATCTTCATCACTTTCACTCTCACCACCTTCTTGTTCAGTCGGTGTATCAGAATCAGATTCTTCATGTGTTGGTTGTTCATTTGGAGGTGGTGGTTCATTGATGCCGATCCTTTGCTTTACTCCCCGTGCCCCTTCGGTGGGAAGCATTCAAATTTTGACCACCTTTTCGACGAGGTTCCAAAGGCTTAGGAGTAGCATGGTCATGTTTCTTCTTATATTTCTTTTCGGCTTGATTTTTTTGCCTGTAGAATACGATTTAGCGACAAAAAACGATGGAATAAAATGCATTTTTAAAGTCAAGGTACATAATCGGTTTACTCGATATACATATAAAACCCGATTCCTAACATAAGAAAGTTCACAATCGGATTTTGTTAAGTGCTAATGTAAACCAATTCTAAAAATCGGGTTACTCGATATACATATAATGTCCGATTAGAAACTACACAATCGGTTTTTGTGAAGACATATGTAATCCGATTCCAACAAAATAAAGATCCGGGAATATTGGCTATAACAATCGGGCTATTTATACATTAACGTTCACCGTTTCCAGTTCACATGCAACACAATCGGTTTATAAGTTTTAGAACATAATCCGTTTCTAACAAGCATCGGGTTACTTCGTCATTAACGTAACCGGATTCTGTGAACACATAAATTTTTTGATTTCAAAATTTCCGATTTCTAACCTAATGCATGTTACTAAAACCTAGTTTAGAGGATTGGGTTGATAGAAAAGTACTTGATTCGACCCATTTCTTCCTCTTGTGCGATACGAGAGGCTTCGGATTGTTCTTGCACTTCCTTCGTTCTATTTCGAATCGCTTCAACAAGTCCGGGATTGTCAGCACTAGAATGATTCATGTTAGTAGCATACTTAGTTCTTGGTTTCGACATTTTATAGAAGAAAAAACGATTAATCTTTTTTGAATCGTCGATCATCGACGATTTTTTGTTTCAAAAAAATAAAAAAAGAGGGAGTAGAGGAGATGAAGAATCGGTTTTTAGGTTAGAAATGAAAACTGATTTTTGTTAGTTATGTTTATTAAGGATTGATGGGGGTAATTTAGTAATAGTAATATTTTTTTTGAGGGTAATTTTGGTAGTTTACATACATATTAGACACCCCTTATCATTGTGTATTAGGTAGATGATGTAATCTATAGGCCCCAATTAAGTGGCATAGGCCCCAATTTAGGTAGGTTATGAAAGCATTGTTCATGTATGTTGGATTTAAAAAAAAAAGTTTGGCAAATCTGATCAATGTTTAGTAATATATATATATGAAAATTTCTATTGCAATTTTCTTCTCCAACCAAGCAGGCAAACTCCATCACCAATTTTTTCACAAATGTCTATAAACATGTATTCTAAACATTCTTGCTTCCGGTACAAGTGGTTATTGCTCTATTGCTTCTCTTTTGATTTTTCTTATAACATCAGACTTATTGGTTGGTAGGTTTAAGATTTATGGGACCTGAACAACACAAGTATGGCTACACAATAGGTTGTCTGCCTCTTCTTCGATTGGTTCCGAGCTGTTCCACGATGGGTCGGCCCCAAGTGAAGTGTCAAATGAATGGACAACTGAGAATAACCCAGAGACCTCCCCAGTCCTGCGATATCCGGCAACAAAGTATAGATGTGTGCCTATGGGAGCCATTCTAAGGTAACGTAACTCGATCGGATATGTATTTTCAACCAACGTGGAGATTAAGGAGGAGAGATTCTGCACCTTAGATCCATTCATTATGTTCCAGATTTTAAGATCCCCGTCGTAGATTTCTATATGACCCTTCCATGTGTTTAAGCAGTCCCCCGAGCTAAGTAGTTTTCCATCCACGGCTACAATCTGATTAGGTGGGACGTCAAGTTTCCACATTCCCTCGGCTAGGTCCCATTCACCTCGACATGGATCAAATACTTCTGCAGAGCTGCGCAGCATGGTGTATAATACTGGCTGACCACAGTCTTCCCTTTCAGCAAACCCTCCAACTACATGGATCTTCCCTTGCCAAGTGATACCAGCTGATTTGTATCTTAAGGTACTCATTTTAGGCAAAAGTGTCCAGAGATCAACATCAGGGTCGTACATTTCTGCAGACCGAATTCCTCTAGCACAACCCGAAGTACTTTGTCCGCCTGCCACGTATATCTTGTTGTCACAAACGGTGCAAGCAAAATCAAACCGTGGAGTGCCAAGGGGTGCGCATGTTGACCATATGTGATTGAGCGTATCGTAACGGTGTATAGTCGAGAGAACTTTGATATTGATTTCCTCAACATCTTCAGAATCATGAAGAGCACCATACTTACAGAGCCGGCCACCAATAATGAAAATATAATAACCAATCGAGACCATAGCAAATCCTTTGAGAATCTGGTTCTCTTCAAGACCTGGGATTAATCTGACTTGGGACCATGTGTTGGTTGATGGGTCGTAATATGCAATCCAATTAGGCATGCTAGTATTTGGCGAGTAAAATGATCCCCACAATTTGTAATTGTTAATCGAATTCTCAGAGGCTGGCGCTCGTGGTGACGGTGGTGAAGGAAGGGACCCCATCAATGGAGAAGAGTGTTTTGTTTCGGTGTGAGAGGGAGTGGTATTATGCAGGAGTACCGGCAAACGGAATTGTAAAACTTAACTACAATCATTTATATAAGAGATGAGTAACGGAGAAAGCAATGCAGAGAATTTGTTTTTCAGCATGTCCAAGGACCGAGGATCTAAACGTATGATACTACCTAGAATTTTCAAAATGGAACCTATAGTTTTTTCCACCTTCTCGATTTGGAAATCTTTGGATTTTTGTCTCTTGTACTATTTTTTATTTCTGGTGTTAGCAGAAGGATGTCTTATGGCAACTTTAACAGAAAAACATAAAATAAATGGAGAAGAACAATGTATGAGAATCTATTGTTGCCACACCACCAACTAATTTGTTTTTCTTGGTACTTTTCATTTCACTAGACAAACAAGTATCTGGTGCTAGTCTCTCTTCAATTACTACTTGAGCAAACAAGCTAAAGTTTCACATTCTATAAATTCTTTTTCACTATACTTTTCATGGCAGGCAACATTGTTAACGCTACCCTGTTAATCTGCTGGCTGATAAATCTCAAATAGTTAACACCGGCTACAACCACTCCCTGCATAAGGCATGTCACATGTGAGACCGTCACCCCAAAGCACTCTGCACGAAGATACAACCTTGTCGTTAGATTTTATGTTGGACCTCCGAGAAAGGAGAAAGGGTCGAGTATGTCTGATGCGAGAATATGGACTACACAAGGTTTTGCACTATGCCAACTAGATCATGAATAAATATGTGGACAATATGGAAGAATAGGAGAAAGAATCTTTTTGCCAGAGTCAGCCATTCAAAAGTGATTTCACCAAAGTATTTCTATGCTGTCTAACGAGTTGAGTGGTTCAATATAGACTAACCTTGAATTTTCCTGAACGGGGGGAGCTTTTCCATCACTCATACAGCAGGGTCTTCTAGAACGGCCGTAACCAAGTTGTTGATTCGTGGATATGTAGATTTCTCATCGAGTTGGTTCTGAGCCCAAATAAGCATCTTTAACAGGCTTGGTAGCTTGGGATCTGTCATTTTGCGATTTCTTATAATATTTAGCATAAGAGAAATGGTTGATACTAGATTCGGATAAACGGGCAGTTTGGCAGATATTTCTTATAGTCGATCACAAAAATAAGATTAATCCAGTGTCACATAACAGGCATGGTTTTAATTATACGTTGGACAGGAAATACGATTATCCTGTATAAATCTGTCTTAATCCATGTACACACACAATGCAGTGGGAATCTACTAACCTTTTTCATGACTCTGGCTGGTGAGGATGGCCGCATTCACCTCACTTGCTGTTTTCAGCCGTTGGGATATGTCCAGAAGCTCTCCAACAGGACAATTTGAGAAGTCTTCAAATGCCAAAAGTGCTACTGTCCTCTCCAGCTCTTCCAAAAAGGTTTGCTATAGGTAGCAGGAACACAGACAATGACATGAGAAAAAGCTTATCCAATTCAATAAGCAGGAACACTGATAAAGCCATGCTGCAAAAGAAGGTAGCTAAGGAATTACATTTTCTTCTCCTCTTGGTGCAAGCTCTTCTTGAGCAAACTCAAGAGCTTCTTCAACTTTTCCATTGCGAATCAGTTCTATCAGCCTTTGTTGTTGAAGATGAAAAAATAGTTGTGGATTTGTATCTAGTATCTGCAAAGAGATCCATCATGTCCTTGAAAAATTGATAGCAAAATTTTCTCCTCGTACGGGGAATCGTCGGTTTTGCAGTTTTCTGAATGCTAGTTCTACAAATCAAGCAATCATAATAGAACATAAAATGGCCAATGGTGTCCCATGTTCACACATGACTATGAACCAACTTTAAGAAACTTACAAAAATAGCCTAATCAATGTGTAGTACAGCTACTTCCTAGCTCTTTTACAAATAAAATCAACTTGACATGGAGTGCAGGTTTTTAAATTAACTCAGATCAAAGTTCACAGAGAATAGCTAAACTCCATTTTCAAACATAACCATTTTTGATATATCATCAAGCTTACTATATTGTATGATGTTACTTTACTATATTGTAGAGAGCATAACGAAAAAGGAAAGAAAAAAAATAACCGATAGTGTTATAACAATAGAATTCAACTAGCAACAAAGGTAAAGAGAAGCTTTGCACAAAGAGAGGAGCATCCTCAAAGTACCAACAATAGTTTTTTTGCTATATACACTATTACCAGGAGTCCGTAAGCTAAGAGCTTGATGTAATCCGAATATAATTGCACAGTAAAGACATAAGAATGTTAATAACACCATATGAACAACTGATAAATGCAAGCACGAGATGATCATACCTCGGGATTCAAATCATTAACTTTCTCAATTGCATCATCAACATTTCCACATTGCACCGCCTTCTTGACAGCCATACGGTCTGTTATGGTTGCAAGATCTATGTCTGCTATTTCCAGATAAGGATAACCGTTGTCTTGATTTAAACCATAGCAGGAGCAATTGAATAACATAGACAAACGGCAATTGAAAAAGAGGCAACCACAGACTAATAGCAAAACACAATAAGACCCGTTTTATGATCAGCCAAAAGGAACCAAAATAATGAAAGAGTAAAAGACCCATTTGAAAGGATACGCTCAGTTCCTGACTCCATTTTAAATTTTTCTGCAGCTTCAACAAAACCTTCAGTTACAAGAAAATTCATAACCAGCTTATTCATATCTTCTTTCCTAATCTTTACATCATTGAGTTTTTTCTCCCAGTCCACCCTTGTTATCACTTTCTTCGATGTTGACTGCACAAAACAACGTTTCTTAACACAACATTTACTACTTGCAATTAAACAACTCCATACAGTACCGTTACCAAAAGAACTACGGAGTAAAACAAACAAGAATTCGTATCAGATTTTATTTTATTTTTCAGTTTTCAGAATCATCACTAGAACAAAATCGACCAAATTAAAAAGAAAACAAAGATTATAACAATCACCATTCTTTCAATCAATGCTCGAGTACGTATTTGAGTCCAGGCGAATGATGACATTCAGCTCACCTCATTCAAACCCATCAAAATCCAAACCCACACTCTTCAGATTCCACTGAAAAAGAAACCAATATCCAACTCACAATTAAGAAATCTAAAATATTATTTCTAAAATTATTATGATATCAACTGTGTTGACTAAACCGATAAAAGCAAGAGAAAATTAAACTTTTAAACCGAAACCCTAGAACTGGATTCAATACATTGCGAGACTGACATGTAAAAGGAAACTTGCGAAAAAAACAGGAAAAAAATCCTGTACAAGGTCGATAAGAGCTGATAAGGTTCAGAGTGGATTTACCCGGAGTCATACCGTTTTTTGATATCCCGACGGTTTATGCTGGTTCCTGATCAACAGTTGTCGGAGTTCGTCAGTTCGTCTCTAATCTCTCTCTCTATCTCTCTCAGGTGTCTCGCTGATTCTTTTCGCAGTTGACGAACTTTGATATTTTAAAAGTAGAAATATCAACGTCTCTTAATCAAGCACGTGGATAGTACTTATACTCTATCCTACGGTGGATGTTTGGTAGAAATCTTCATCCGTTCTTAGCTATCTGTTAACGGCTTTTCCAACTGTAAAACGCAAACATGGCAGATACTTCTGAGTATTGGGCCCGAAATTGCCCATCGGTTTTGTGAAGGAAGCATTTGTAAGAACCCATTGTTTCAGGGTATTCGTATGAAGTATGAACCCATTGTTTCAGGGTATATAGAAAAATTTATCGGCAGTCCCAAAACTCTCAGGAAGAAAAGAAAAAAAAAACTATATATTTCATCGTTCAATTTCCTTGATTTTCTCGGATTTGATTTGATTTTTCAAATCTTCTGGGCAAATCAAGGTTATTTCTCTTAGTTTTATGTATATATCCAATAAAAGTAATTGTTGTTCCAACAATTTTTAGGGATTCTCTCTTTTTATATAGATCTGATGGTGTCTCAATTCCATTCAGATTTCTTATATGATAGCCATAATGGCTTTTTCTGGTGGTGCTGCTGCATCGTTATCAAGTACGTTATGAAAGATGACGAACTACTTCGGAAGTTAATACCGATGTTGATTGTGATGATGTCGATTTGGGCTTATTACTTCTTCACTATGGAAGCATATAACATATATGATGTTGATGATCAAGAATCTGAAGATCAAGGTTCTGAAGATCAAAAATCAAAATGGTTTAAAATCATAACCATTAGAAAGATATCAATTTCGTCGATGGATTGGAGAATAGTACAATACTGGGTTTTATTCTTAAGTTTTGAAATCTGTAATATTTGTACTAGTTGTTTCTTGAGAATTTTGATAAAGTACCCCTCTCTCATGAACACAAAAAAAAAAAACGCCCCCGTTATTTTGAAATTTGTTAAAGTACCCTCACGTTAATTTTTCCATCTAGTGTTAGTTAATGACTAATTTACTTTACATATTTGCCCTTTACTTATTGCCACATTGATTTTCTACAACACTTTTCAGGTTCGTCGAGTCCGGTTCAGGATCGTTACACCGCTTTCAGGTTCGTTACATCATTTCCCAAAAGGGGTTCATCATTCAAGTATTTTGGGGTTTTTGGTTGGAGGAAAATCGACTTTCAACAACATTTTTTTAGGTTTGTCGAGCCCGGTTCAGGATCGTGACAACACTTTCAGGTTCATTGAGCCCGGTTCAGGATCGTACACCATTTTCAGGATCGTCGAATCATTTACATTACCAGGCACTGCCTTTTTCCTTCAAAAAAAAATATTTTATCAGCATATCTATAAAAATTTATCGGCATATCTAATACTAATGACAAAACAAAAGAAAAAGGTCATTAGATGGTGATCTTTACAACCCCTTGTCCACATACTTTATTTAATGACAAAATTGGCCTTATTCTTATTATTATTTTGATTGATTTTGATTTTTTTCTTAAGAAACTTTTTTTTTTTATATATATGAAAGGGAGCCACTGAGGCATTTTTTATATTGTTTTTCTAAAATTCTTTATTTACAACTTCTTATTGTTCTTCATATTTCGGTTGATAACTTGTCATGTGAACCTAGTTGGTCTAAAAACATACCCAGGTTGGGCTGATAAGTTATCAGCGGAACTTCACTTTGTAACTGAGTTCGGCTAATTCGAGCAAAAATAGGACAACCGAACTTAGTGTTGTTCTTCATAAAGTGAAGTTCGGCAATCATTTTCGTGTTTAATTACCAGCTGAACTGTTCATCAACACCTTCAGAATGTTAAAAAAAAAAAAAAAAAGTTTGGTTGATAATCCGTTTCAGTTATCAGCCGAACTTTATTATGTAACTACTGAAAAATTCCAAATTTTTTTATTTAAACCTCATTTATCAATCAAACACAAGAAAAAGAGACACAGATATGTGGGAAATATTTTCTAATTGTAAATTCGGCTATATAAGGAAGAGGGAAACGTGAAGAATTTTTTTTTTTTAAATTTTTAAAAATTTAAATTAAAATATAGAATAATTAAATTAATAAATTAATCGAGTATAACCAAGTAAGGAAGAATATCTCAGCTCTGAGTACATCAGTTGCACCTGCGACCAAGAAGAATCCGAAGAACTTTAAGAAGACTACCATTTTTGTCCCTCCAAAAGTTGGTGTTCCAATTAACATGGATTTTATGCTGAAGGATAGTTCTGAAGATGCTGATGACACTTCTAGGTTAGGCAAGAGAATTAGAATCTCGAGTGACACATACATTAATCAAAGTGAATCTGAAGCCACCACGTCTTCTACCACTGATGTTAGCAGCACAGTCACTAAGCAAACTCTCAAGGACACAACAAGGGACTCGCATTCTGATAATACAAATTTGGAGAAACATGTAATTTTCACTTCTAGAAATAATCTCTTTCTTCGATTTAGTATTTATTTACTTTGGTTTTTGTTTGCATTTACTGTCGTTAAGATAACTGTTTTCTTCCTGCACAAGTTTTCGCATGCAATTAATTTTATTAATTTTTGTTCTAAAACCCTACTTTCCCAAAGACTTTCCTGGCTGTTTGTTGTCATTAGCTTATTGAGTTTTGTTTCTACCATTCACTTTGAATCGATTCACGACATGAAGGTAATTTCATGGAATGTTCGGGGTTTCAAGCAAAGCAACACTAGAAATCATCTAAGTGACCTCATAAGAACTCAAAACCCCGATATTATTTTCATATGTGAAACTAAAATTAGTTATGCTAAATGCAAGCCTCTTCTCATGCAGTATCAATACCCAAATCATTCTTATATAGAACCCGAAGGCCTATCTCGGAGGGTCTTGCTTTACTTTGGAAAAATGGTTTCGCTTGTGACACTGTTGATTCTTCCATGAATATTTTCAATGTAGTTTTTCAATCTGATATGAGCAAACCTGAATTCCTACTCACTTGTATGTATGGATACAACAACAATGATAAGAAAAAGAGTCAATGGGAGTTCATTCATCAAATAAGCAATGCTAATACTGCTCCCTGGATTTTAATAGGTGATCTAAACTTTCACATTCTAGGAGATAGTAGTAGTGCCTCCTCTTCCATGGATGGATGGGTGAATGGCATGGTTAAAAATTGTTGTCTTGAAGACATTGGCTTTGTAGGAAAAGACTACACATGGACCAGTAACAACATAGGCACAGGTACAAGAAGATCTAGAGTAGACATGGCTTTAGGAAATAGTGATTGGAACTTAAATTTTCCTAATGCTAAGTTGTTTCATCTCACACAAGTAGGTAGTGATCACTGTCCTGTCATGTTAGTTTCTGATTCACATGTTGGAAGCCTTTTAAGTTTTTCTTCACTTGGTTGAATGATAACTCTTGTTCTGATATCATAAAAAAAGCTTGGAATGTAAATATTTCGGTTCACCTGGCTTTCAACTTGTTAAGAAACTGTAATTTTGTAGAAAAGATTTATCTATATGGAACATGCAACATTTTGGCAACATCAACCAAAAAGTGGATACCCTACTGTTGATGGTGGTTTTTAGCTTAGGGGTAAAATCGTAAAACCCTAGTCAGACAATGACGTCACAGAACTTGAGTAATAATGTCCAAACCAAGCACATTTATTGAATCCTTTAATTTGTCTGCGAGAAAATTACCAGGGTACCTTTTTAATGCTAATTAGGGTTTCGACAGGCCAAAACCCTAATTCTCACACCGCATGTGCCAATGGCTAACCATGCTAGCCACACCTATCGCGCCAAGGCATGCCAACCATGCTAGCCGCACCCCTGTGCCAATGGCAAACCATGCCATCCACACTTACCGCGCCAAGGCATGCCAACCATGCTAGCCGCACCCCGTGCCAATGGAAAACCATGCCAGCCACACCTACCGCGTCATGCCAAACGCACCTTGCCATGGCCCCACATGCCAAGCCAAACCGCACCTAGCAAAGCTAGCCACACCATGCGCCCATGGCAAACCCTTGGCCCCACATGCCAAGCCAAATCGCACCTAGCCAAGCTAGCCACGCCATGCGCCCATGGCAAACCCTTGGCCCCACATGCCAAGCCAAACCGCACCTAGCCAAGCTAGCCACACCATGCGCCCATAGCAAACCCTTGGCCCCACATGCCAAGCCAAACCGCACCTAGCCAAGCTAGCCGCACCATGTGCCCATGGCAAACCCTTGGCCTGACCCATGCCAAGCCAAACAGCACTCTGCCTTGGCCTTAGCCAACATAGCCGCGCCACCATGCTGGCCTTCCCTACACGGATACCCAAGCGAAGGCGTGCAACAATCAACGGGTGCCCTTCAATCCCAGGAGCAAATCCTAGCCATCCAAGGTTACCAGACAATGCATGGTAACCTTTGGCCCGAAATCCTAAGTTTGGCCACGCCAAACCATGCCGTGCCAACGGCATGCCAACATAACCGCGCCACCATGCTGGCCTTCCCTACACGGCTAACCAAGCAAAGGCGTACAACAATCAATGGTTGCCCTTCAATCCCAGGAGCAAATCCTAGCCATCCAAGGTTACCAGACCACACATGGTAACCTTTGACCCAAAACCCTAGTTTGGTCACACCAAACCACGCCAAGACATGCCACGCCAATAACGTGCCAACCTAGCCGCGCACCATGCTGGCCTTCCCTACGCGGCTACCAAAACGAAGGCGTGCGACAATCAACGGTCCCCCTTCAATCCCAGGAGCAAATCCTAGCCATCCAAGGTTACCAGACAACGCATGTTAACCTTTGGCCCGAAAACCTAAGTTTGGCCACGCCAAACCATGCCATGACAACGGCATGCCAACCTAGCTGTGCCACCATGCTGGCCTTTCCTTCACGGCTACCAAAACGAAAGCGTGCAATGATCAACGGCTATCTTTCCTCTTGAGATGCAAAATCTCGACCGTCGAAGGTCACCAAGCTAGCAAGTCTCCCAAGTACGACTTGCCAGGCGAGAACAACATGCTACATATTTTCCACAAGAACATTCAAGACATCAACACATATCACAAACTGGGGGATCCTCTTTGGGTATTGGTTTGGAGGTTTACAGCGTGCGGCGTACACTACGCCCCTCATAAGGAAGTGTCATAAGGGTAAGGCGGTTAGTAAATACAGGGAGTTAATGGTGAAACGCTTTTTACATCATTTCCATGTGTTAACGGTTTCATGGAACATCAATTCCATGCGTTAACGGTTTTATGGAACATCAATTCCATGCGTTACCACCTCCTCCCATTTACTTACCCATTTTTCCATTCCTTAATGAGACCAGAGTACGTTTCACTTCGACTTGTATAAATAGGTCTTACCTATTTCCACCGAACAACAAGTTCATTCGGGAATACACAACACTCAAAAAATACTTGCTAGCTTACCATTTTGTTAGCCTTCCCACTTTTCTGATACAAGTCGTAGTAACACAACTACTCTTCCAGAAATCAACTATTCTGGTCTCATCACTTTCCTTGCTTCCCTCCCCAAAACCAACCCATTCTCCTTCACTTTGTGACCGAAGCAAGTATGGAACGGCCATTTCTTGGTTTAGGCCGGACTTGTACAGATTGATCTCTCGAATCTAAAGTACTCCCGTGCAGTACATTGTTTAGGGTTTAGACTCGTTTCTCACCCACACACCCGAAATTACCGAAATCGGCAGAAACTGTTTTCACCCTCAAACAATTGGCGACCACAGTGGGAGATTGATCTTTCGGTTACAATGTCAATCTTCGACCATCGATCTCATTCGACCCAGACATCAAGATGGTAGAAGCAGGCGATCTGCTCAAGGATCGTCGACTTAGTTGCCAGACGACTCGATTATCAGTCATGACACGACAAGAGATGACTGGGGACTTCCCAAAAAATTGAAGCAAACGATCCGCCCGAGAATCAGTAACTCGGTTATAAGGCAACTCAGTAACGGCTGGGGACTTTCCACAATCATGGCGGTGCTTCCCATAAAACTCGGTTGTGCACCCGGAAGGTTTCCTTTTCATCGGGAGACCTAAAAAACCAAGTAAGTCCTACCTAGACAAGATACATGGTTCGCTCTTTCAAGTTTTCACGGGAATGATAAAACCAATAGCCATGTTATGTTTCACCCCATGTCATCTACCAAACGCACGGTTCCATGGTTTTCATGGGATGCTTGCAACACTTTCAATCATAACCAAGACAACATCATTTCCAAATACAATTCATTCCAAAAGAATAATCCAAAACCATCAAGGTAACATTTATTTGTTAACCCCAAAAATCCAAAAAATCAAAATCATAAACCATGCGTTTCCATTTGCCTTTCAAAAAAAAAAAAAAAACCCTAAAAATAAGAAGTTCAAAAGACAGAAATGTATTCAAGGAAAGTTTTCCAACAGCGGCTTGCTCCTCTTAGCAAAGACCTCCCTTGTGCTCTGGAGAGCCGCCCTTTTCAACTTCAGCTGCCTGCACAATTTTTTGAATTCCGCTTCCTGCTTCTTCACCATGTATGCGGAAGGACCTTTGAATGTTTCGACCAGAAACTTCTCGACCTCGGAGAAACCTTCAACGAACCAAAGAACGTTGAATTTAAAGTTTACACACATGACACGATGAAACCTCCAGCTCGAGATTACATCCTCAGAAACGGTATGACCAGTCACGTTGCACATGTCGTCAATCGAAGACAAAGCTACCTCCACCTGCTTACCAGACGCGCTTACCAGACGCGCATGCCAGACGCGCTTACCAGACGTTCATGCCAGACGCACATGCCAGACGCGCTTAACAGACGCGCATGCCAGACGCGCTTACCAGACGCGCATGCCAGACACGCATGCCAGACGCGCTTACCAGACGCGCATGCCAGACGCGCGCATGCCGACGCGCGCTTGATGACGCCAGACGACGCGCATGCATGCCGACGCGCTTACGGGATGCGCATGCCGGCACACATGCCACACGCGCATGCCAGCCACAATACCACACCCTGCTCTAACGGCTTGCATCCTTCCAGCGCTAACATCTTGCGCCCTTCCAGCACCATCTCCTCCGCTCCACAACCAGCCGAAGCAGCGCCATCATCACCCTTAGAAACAACGCCATGGCTCCAGCACTCCGTGATCAAAACCGTGCCATCTCTGCGCGATACACTTACGATCACCAGAACCAGAGCCGCTTCCGCCACCCCAATATTTCTTCAAGCATGATAGCTCCAACCGTCACCAGAGACGCTACTCCACCATCAGGGCAAGATACTGGAAGAGCCGGAAGAAGCCGACCTCCTTTTACCACTGTTGATTTGATGAAAAGACAAAAGGCACTTCAGCAGGACGCGCGTTTATAGATGAAGAGGCTCGCGTTGCTCTTGAACGCCCAGTATAAGGGAATGAGCAATCCAATTTCATCACACGTAAAGATCGGGAACGACTTCTCCAAAATCGAGGCAAAGTTATGTGAGATTCTATATTTCTCCAAGGCGTAGCGTCAAGACATATTTGCATCCCTCAACCGCACTGCATCAGGAAAGCAGTTGTTTCCAGCCAGGGAAGCCGTTCCCAAACCTCAACCTCTCCTGGAAAGCACGATCGATAGATGGAACTGGGGACTCCTAACCAATGTATTGTAACCGTCAAGGCTCTGAGAGTTTCAAGGCGCCGTTTTGACATTTTCTCCAGAAGTGGCTCCACTTCAACATTCTCCAGCAGCGGCTCCGCTTCAACATTCGCTTCAGCAACCGCTCCGCTTCAACGTTCTCTCCAGCAGCCGCTCCGCTTCGGCGTTATCTCCATAAGCTGTAGCATTTGGCTCCTTAAGTTTCAACGTCCTCTCCAATAGCCGAAGCCGCTTCAACACCACTCTTTCCTGCAAAGGGTCGTGCCACCACGCTCCCCACGTCAAGGATCATGATCGCAGCCAGCCAATCTTCGTAGTCATGGCCACCTTTTGATTCATTCCGCCAAAACTCGTGACCATGGACAGTTTGCTCGCTTACGCATCCAACCAACCCTTTTACTTCCATGGATGCCCATACGATTCTAGCCAACCTACTTTGTTCCCACGACAATGTAGTCTCTTCTGATTACATGTGCTACCAAGAAATGTTGCCGCTCATTTTTTGATACCAGCCAGAGCTTCACCGCAGCAGCAATCACTACGAAATGAACCCATACTCCTCCATATTTTAGTTTCACATGGAAGGAGTAACAAAGTCACCAGTACGAACTCAAAGCTAAAACGTACAGGAAGTGCCTTATTCAATTACTCAGGAGCTCTGAAGGGAATGGAAGATCGAACAACATATTCTAATGGAAGATTGAAGTCTTTCAAATAAGAAGTTTTATTCAAAGATGTGAAAACGCAAGCGGGATGCTAATTGGCGAAACCCTAACTTCGCCATGAATACCAAGAAGATAACAATAAGTCTGCAAAAGCACCAAGACATCTATACAACAAAGAAAAAACAGCAAAAAGGGGAAACTGGTCATAGAAAGCGGATGCGCGAGTTGCTAACACCTCTGTCAGAGCTTCTTCAAGCACTTTCCCCAGCAATCTCTCGGGTAGCAAAGTTTCCATCTGAAAGCATAACACTCTCGGAATTTGGATAAGGAAAGGATTTCCTATTCTGGCTAAGTAAGGAGGAAAGGCAATCGGTCCCGCGAAGACAAGCCGCCACCATGTAAACAGTCCGCACCTTTGCTTCGCCAACGCCATGCTTGGGAAACGCTTTGTCAAGCAGCCCACGCCCATTCCAAGCCAAATCAGTGCTAATGGGTCCCTTTCATGCCAAGTCTATGCTAGCAGCTCCACCTCGCGTTCCAAAAGCCTAGCCCTTAAGACGCACAACCATACCAGGATATACGCAAAGCTGCAAGGCGCAAAGATCGCAGATTCTACTTATCTCTCAGAAAAGGAGGTACGATCGTTGCTAGGAGATTCCATCACAATACCAAACCAGGAGGAGGAACGAGCTTTACCCTACCTTCACCAACGAACAACTGGAAAGAGGAAGATGATACAATTTCACCAGCAATATATGTATTTCACAAACCCTAAAAAGGGGAAAGGAGAAGTAACGCTCTCTTATGGGTGTAACGCTTCCAGATTTTTGAATAAGGAAAAAAATCACTGTTAAAGCCGTACATGAAGAAAGGCAATCGGTCCCACAAGAGCAAGCCTTGCCACTCCTAAGACATCCGCGCTTTCCGTGCGGTGCCGGTCTTGCCAGCGCTTCACGTTCAGTTTTTGCAACAATCCGCGCCTTTCATGCTAATGCGCCAACACCAACAACTCTCCGAGCCAGCGTCATGATGTTCCCTAACCCATCCAAGATGATGCATAGCCAAACTAAGCCGACGATCTTCATCTCACCGCTTCACGGTCTACACCACAAATAAAATCTATGCAAGGCTTCCAAACATGGGGATCATGAACTCTCCTTACCTCTCGAAAAATTCGTCACCTTCCCACGGAACTGAAGCAAGTTGTTGTCTTCCCGAAGCCAACGCTCACGCCATGCCAGGCCAACGGATCAGCGCCCGCGCCAAATTTACGCTAGAGGCTCCCATTCAAAGACGATCCAGTGCTAACGGCTCCTTTCCAAGCCGCACGATACCTGCGTCTCCCATTCCAAGCCGATCCAGTGCTAACGGCTCCAAGTTTAGAGTGGAAGTATTTACTATTGAAGTATTTACTATTAAGTTTTTTTGTTGATAGAACTCACTTTTTTCCTTGTGACATTGATTAAGCTGCTTGTTGATGTTGAAAATCTTGTTATGAGTTTCATCACTAGCTAACAGGAAGAGGAAACTGAACAACATGGAAATCTTTCTAAGGAAGTATTTACTAAAGAGGAAACTGAAGAGGAAAATCTAAAGAGGAAAATCTTTCTAAGGAAAAGTATATCAAAGAGTTATATCTCTGTTTCTCGATTCAATCTGCAATCAAACAAATAGGAATTTGCGAGCCCGATTGAACATGAGAAATAACTTGGATGGTATCAAAAACCAATATCCATGTGTCAATCAATTTAATCAACAACCCAAAGGTCGGATTCACAAATTGATTGAACTTACGCACAACCTGTGATATTTCAATTATATAGAAAATATAATGCGGAAAAGAAATAACACAGACACCAGAATTTTGTTAACGAGGAAACCGCAAATGCAGAAAAACCCCGGGACCTAGTCCAAATTTGAACACAACAATGTATTAAGCCGCTACAGACACTAGCCTACTACAAGTTAACTTCGGACTGGAATGTAGTTGAGCCCTAACCAATCTCACACTGATCAAGGTACAGTTGTGCTCCTTACGTCTCTGAATCCCAGCAGGACTCTACGCACTTGATTTCCTTAGCTGATCTCACCCACAACTAAGAGTTGCTACGACCCAAAGTCAAAGACTTAATAAACAAATCTGTCTCGCACAGAAAAGTCTATTGAAATAGATAAATCTGTCTCCCACAAAAATACCTACGAGTTTTGTTCCGTCTTTTGATAAATCAAGGTGCACAGGAACCAATTGATAAACCGGACTTATATTCCCGAAGAACAGCCAAGTATTTATCAATCACCTCACAATAATCTTAATTGTATGGAAGCGAAACAAGATATTGTGGAATCACAAACGATGAGACGAAGATGTTTGTGACTTCTTTTTATCTTACCTATCGGAGATAAATCTCGAGCAAGTCTTAGAGAAGATAGTACTCAATCACGATAGTATAAAGTAAGATCAGAACACGCAACTACAGAGAAAATAGTTGGGTCTGGCTTCACAATCCCAATGAAGTATTCAAGTCGTTAACCTATGAGGGTTTTAGGAAAAACCTAGGTTAAAGGAGAATCGAATCTAGTCACAACTAGTATCACACAGGAGGTGTGGGGATTAGGTTTCCCAATTTCTAGAGTTCTCCCTTATATAGTCTTCAAATCAGGGTTTGATAGCTTTGGAACAAAGCAATCAATATTCACCGTTAGATGAACTCCTGATAAGATTCAAGCTAATATCTTTCAACCTTTAGATCGAACTTAGCTTGTTAAACACAAATAAAATGTACCTACATTTAGATATGGGTAACCGTACCTAAACGTGTACACTTAGTTGGCTCAACAATAGTTAACCGAAGTTAGCCATATGAACATTTTCATATCAACCTTATTTATCTTAACCACAACTAGCTCAAATGACTCAAATGAAACTAGTTATAGAGTTATTAAATTGTTTATATTCTCATAGAAGTATACAAGACACAATTGAAGCAAAATCGGTTTGATTCACTCGAATCAATTCATGAACATTATAGCCACGGTTTGCAAAAGATTGCATTCCTTATTATATAAATGTATTAGTTCATGAGATATCCGATTCTATAACATAACCAACTCAAGTATGCAAACGTGTACGCATACCTAAGTAGCCGGACTTGGACTGTGTTCGCCAGTATGCAAACAAGTACGCATACTGTCGTACAGTTCCAAACTTCAGTTGAAACTAGTATGCGTACCGATCCCAGACTTCAACTGACTTCGCCAGTACGCATACTCTAGCTCCCGAACTTCACCTGACCAACCAGTACGCATACGGGTATGTATACTAAGTTCCGGTCTTGGATTACACATATGCAAGTACGCATACTGTGCTTATAATCCAATCATGGTTATAAACTCCCATTTTAATCATTGAAAAATTCTTAGAAGACGACTAGCTGTCTCACACAAACTATTAGCTTCAAAGCAATTTTCAAGTGATCGAATGATCAATACGAAATATTCCGAGTCTACATCAAATGATTGTCTCACACAAATCATGTAAGATGTTACCAAGCGATTTTCAGATGATCATCTTTTAACTTTCGTCAAGAATATAAGATGAACTTGGTTAAAGCGAAAGCTTACTGTTTATGGGTGAAAACTATTTCTGCCGGTTTTGGTAATTTGGGATGTGTGGATGAGAAATGAGTCTAAACCTTAAACAAATGCCTTTGCGCGGTGAGTGCTTGTAGATTCGAGAGATCAATACGTGCAAGTACGGCCTAAACCAAGAAATGGCCGTTCCGGACTTGTTTCGGTCACAAAGTGAAGGAGATGGGGTTGATCTTAGGGAGGGAAGCGAAGAAGGTGTTGAGAATGTGAAGGTGTTGGCTATGAATGACTTGTATCGAAAAAGCTGGGCGGCTTGCGGGGTGTAAGCTATCGGTTCCGGTGTTTGAATACGATTGTATCAACACTTGCCTCTTTTGTTTTTGACTAGTTCTCCTTTTTAAAAAAAAATAGGATGGAGAACCTATTTATACAAGTCTTTTAGCCTAACCTTCGTATCTCGTGGGAAGTGGAGAAAGTGGAGTGATGGAGTAGTGGAGTAATGTGTTAGTGTCACACGACCAGGCTTGCCCACTTCTCCAATCATCACTTAACCGTCCATGACTTCCTGACATGCTCTTGTGATGGCGCGTTGTGCGCTGCACGCTGTAAACCGCTGGACCAATACCCCAGTATGTATCCCCAATTTGTGACATGATTGATGTCTGGAATGTGTGGGTCGTGGGACCCACTAAAGGTAGCATGTAATGCTAAATTGAATAACTGCGTTATTCAGGAGGTCGATACTTATGAAATATCGTGTGTATTCTATGCAGGTACTGCATCATGGTGTGGTAAAGTGATGGGTGGTGATCACCAAGACGCCTTACTGACCAATTAACTCCTGGCCAGGGTTGTATAACCAAGCCGGTGAAGTTGGATGGACGAGATGATCTTTGAGACACTCATCTGCGACCGTTGATGGAATTAGGGTTTTAGAAGAGGTGCACAAGCATCCCTCTTCATCCTGGTCGAATCCAAGCTTGGGATACGATTTTGGCCAGGCCGATCGTACATATGCGTGTAGACGGCATGACGGTGTAGGCGCCCATACCCCATTATCTCACGAAAGTGTGATCTGGACCACTCAATTCGTCCGGCAAAGTCGAGTGGTCGAGATCAGTTTGCGACAGAAAACGAGTGCAAACAAAAGTCGCGCATCGTTCCAACTTCGGGCGCGCGTTCCAAGACGACCAATCTTGGTCGGTCTTGGCGTGTAGGTGATAGGCTGGTGTTCATGCCTATACCTGACTGTCCCATGAAAACGTGATCTAAGCCACTCAAATCGTCCGGCGAAGTTGAGCGGTCGAGATTAATTTGCAATTGGGAAGTGTAACCACGCTAGTTTGGGCGGACGATTTGGGATAACCAGGCATGGTATGCCTTGGCCGACCAGGTGATGGGATAGATGGGTCCACGGTGGTCAATGTACAAATTTGTCACCATCTCATGCCTACCCCACAATAGTGTAACCATTATGTGCTAGGCAGGGGACTTAATGTTGATGGTGGATTTTCATTTAAGGTTAAAATTGTAAAAACCAGAAAATCATGCGCTGACATCTTGTAAAAGATAAAGCCATTAATAAGTGTTGGATACTCCTTCACTTTACTAATTCACCTAGAATGGAGCATGTGGCAACAATCCCATTCTGTGAATACATGAAATTCATCCAGGTTGGAGCATGTAGCAACAATCCCATATACCCTGTGAATTTATAGCATTATTAATTAATGCGTAAGCAACCTTTTATTTCCTGTACTCATTATCAGTGCGGCATGACGATCGAGTGTTGCTCTCGAGCAGAGCAACACGAACCTCCAAGCATTATAATGAAAGCATGTACGAAATACCCGTACAGTTGCAACTCTCGGTGTGTTATACTAGCCCGATTGAGAACTCTCGGTGTGTTATACTAGCCCGATTGAGCATCCGGACTGTCCGTATCAGTCTGGATATGATCTCGTTCATCCAACCTCACCAAAGATGATTGGATGGCTCGGATCAATTCCATAACCCCCAAGGGTATGGAATATTCATCTGCCGAACCAACGCGGACCCCGCATGGTCGGCCTCCCAAAATATTGGCATAGCTTGCCAAAACGTCCAAACCAGAGCGTATGGACGGAAAACCCTAAATTAGGGTTTGCGGCATATTACATGTGTCGCAAAAGTCTCAACCATCCATCTTCGCGGTATAGATGGAGGGCGTAGATGTAGATTCAAAGGGCCCGAACATGTCAACACAATCACCGTAGGCCCGCCTACATACCTGACCAATCGGTCAGGACCAACCATGGTTGGTCATCCCAATTCGTGCGCCCGAACATAGCATGACGCACGACCGTGAAACCCAAAAATTAGGGTTTTAAGCATCACGAGCGTCCATCTTCTCCGGAACGAATGGAGGGTCCCAGATTAGATTAAGCAGGTCCGGTCATACCAGCATGACCACCGTGGGCCCGTCTATCCCCTCATCGGCCAAGGCATATCATGCCTGGCTATCCCAAAACGCGTCCAAACTTGCGTGGTCACACTTCCCAAATTGCAACCGATCTCGACCACTCAACTTCACCGGACGATTTGAGTGGCTTAGATCACGTTTTCATGGGACGATCGGTATAGGCGTGAATACCAGCCACCACCTACACTCCAGACCGATCGACCAAGACCGACCAAGAATTGGTTGCCTTGGAACGCGCGCTGAAGATGGCGTGATGTGCGGCTCTTGCGGCACTAGTTTTTCCGTCACAAATTGATCTCGACCACTCAACTTCAGGACGAATTGAGTGGCCCATATCATACTTTCGTGAGGTAATGGGGTATGGGCGCCGCACCGTCATGCCGTCTACACGCATGTACGATCGGCATGGCCAAAATCGTCTCCCAAGCTTGGATTCGACCAAGTCGAAGAATGATACTGCGCACCTCTTCAAAACCCTAATTCCATCAACGGTCGTGAGATGAGTGTCTCAAAGATCATCTCATCCGTCCAACTTCACCGGCTTGGTTATACAACCCTAGTCAGGAGTTAATTGGTCAGTGAGGTGTCATGGTAATCACCACCCATCACTCTACCACACCATGATGCAGTACCTGCATAAAATACACATGATACTTCACAAGTATCAACTTCCTGAATAACACAATTATTCAATTTAGCATTACATGCTACCTTTTTGTGGGTCCCACGATCCACACATTCCGGACATCAATCATGTCACAAACCGGGGGATACATACTGGGGTATTGGTCTGGCGGTTTACAGCGTGCGGACGTGCAACGCGCCATCACAAGAACGTGTCGAAGTCATGGACGGTTATAGATGACAGGAGAAGTGGGCAAGACCGGTCGTGTAACAAGAATTAAAATGTGACAAATTGGGAGACACTGGGTAGTGAATCCACCTGCGAACTTATGCTAAGGCAAAGTGTAACCTAAAGCTATGTCATTGTGCCTTCCCTTGAAGGTCTAAGGTAGATGTTTATTGACTAATTTGGTTAACTAACCCCCAGTATGAGTGGTCTTCTTAGAAGACACCACTCATCACGGGTTTTGTAGACTTCATCAATAAACTACTAATCAAAACATGATATAATTCATCAAAAACATAACTAAAGATGAACATGCTCAATGTAAGACTGTGGGGTTTCATCACAACTCCTCGGAAATGTAATTAGAACATAACAAGAACAATTTAAACACAAGTAAAGCTAATTGACGCACTGGCTAGCCCAGGCATGCTTTCCATGAACACCCATCACTCCTATTTATACATGCAGGTCCCCCAAAACTTCAAACCCTAATTCATTATAAAATAGAAATTAAATGAAAATTACTCAAACCCATGTCGCTCCAACTGCTCCCTCTTCTGTCAATCGCTCCCTGCTTCTACAGCTGATGAAAACCCTAGACCTAATCCTCTTCTCTTTCTATTTCTCACTTAGTCTCTAGGCAGAAACTATGAGAGAAATAGAGGGGAGACGGAGAGGTGGTTCGTGACACGAGATGGTGGTGGTGATGGCTTTGTCGGGGAGGGAAGGTGCTGGTGGGTGAAGGATGAAAAGAGCATAGCTCCGCTCTGTGATGGAGACGGAGAGAGGAAGAAGAAAGAGAAGATGAAGATGAAATGGAATGCTCGATTAGGGTATAGGGTGTGGGTCGCCGGTGTTGAGCGGGTGCATGGCTGTTGATGTAAAGGTTGAAGCGAGCGTAGGATTTAGGAAGTGGAGGATCCCGAGCGGCTCGGGTGTAGGTGGTTCGGTGTGAAAGCAGGAGCATCGGCTGATGATGGATGTGAGTGAAGGAGCGACCGTGTGATGCATTTGGGCGAGATCTCAACGGCTCGGGATGAGCGGGTTCGGATCCGGGTCGTGGGTAGCTCTATCCCATGTCTTCCTTGTTGGGTTGCAATTGATTGGCGTGGGCTTTGGCTATCTGCTCCATAGATGCTCGTCTCCAATTCCGCTCTTTTGGCCTCGATTCTCCGAGCTCTATTTATTACCTAAAAACACCAAATTAATTAATACAAATATTTATTCTTGAAAACAAAGAAAACACGAGAACTGGGATAATATCTCGATTTCTAAGCGCAAAAGATGAGTAAAATGCCAATAAAAAGGTGTATAAATATGCACTATTTAGCACTCATCAAATACCCCCAAACCGAATTTTACTTGTCCTCAAGTGAAGCAGAAAATAAGAAATCCTAACTATACCCTTCCCCGCAGTCTCTCGAATGCATTTAGCGTATGCACTAAGCCTTTAAACCCTAGGTGTCCCTAAGTGGGACGAGTTGTAGTCTCGTGAGGGTTTACAGGTGTACCCACAAAACCTTCTCCAACTTGAGTGTAAAGAGTCTCAAGCATCCTAAAGCTATGAGGACATAGAGTTCTGCATGCTAGTAACATGAAGTTAGAACTACCAAAGAACGCCTTCTCATCCTTAAGTCTGAGCGAGAAGTAACCATACCATATGAAAGAATTCGGATTCGATTGTGATCATAAGTCTCAACTTCTGCCTCACCATTAGGGTTTTATGATAATTGCACTCAAAAGATCGCTTTTTTAGTCTCTCATGTGTGTGAAGCGGGGAATAAAGAGAGAAATCCCGCACACGTTGTCAGGTAAGAAGGATAACCTTAGAAATAAAACGGAGACTCCCACGGAAATGTGGACAAAAAGAATCTTTTCCGATGATCTCTAAGGAAGGAAATCAACCATTAGAATGGGGTGGGAGTACTCACTACCTTTTCACCCGATCGGCAATTAATATCACTCTCGTAAGAACCATAGAAACGTCTTCAATCTTGGTCTTCGGTCTTCAATTGTTGATGACGAACTTCTAAACTTCACAAAATTTGACAATTTTTTAACTTTTCTACTCAAATTCCTTGTTGTTTGGATTTTTCTTTTTAAATTCTTCTTTACCATGGTGGTAGCAAAAATAAACTACAATATTTTTTTTTTTTTTTGATTTTTGATTTTTTTTGATTGTCATCATTTTTTTTTTTTTTTTTTTTTTACATTACAATAAGTGAAAATACAAATAATGAAACAACTAACTCCATGGACAAAGGACTTTATCACTCAATTTTTCCACACTTGTATTGTCTTGATTTTATAAATGTTATTAATTCTCATCCTATTTTTTTTTCTTTGTTGCACATAAACCTTGGACTATATCAATTTTTCTTTCAATATTACATGATGCTCCGTTTGTTGACGATGATGTGTTTCTATGGGTCTTCTTGATTGAGAGAGAGAGTGATGCTAACGGCAAATCGGTATTTAGAAGGAGTTTTCATCTTTAGACGTCACCCTCATGATTGACAAAAACTAGCACTCAAGAGATCAAAAGTAGTCTTCAAATTGGTGCAGGTTGGGTAGCTCACCATTCCTACCCGGAATTTACGTACGGTGACACACACTCCTATGAGTTTTCTAGAAAGTTGCAAAAATTGAAGGTTGGTGCCTCACTTGATGTAAAATGGGTAGTCTCCACTATGGGTGATCACAATTCTACCACCGAATATCTAAACAAAGACCTAATTCGCCTCGGTATGGTTAAATCCAACTTTAACGCTCTAATCAACTAAGAAACCCGATTGTGTTCTCCGGTACTTCCAAGTTATGTTATTTCGGTAAGATTCTCTATGTAAACATAGCTAGAAGCATGCTAGTGACTCTAAAATCTCTAAAAGTTGGAGGTTTTTACAAAAAGGGTCTTTGAATTTTTTTTTTTTTTTTTTTTTTTTTTTTTTTTTTTTTTTTTAAAATAAAAGATAAAATAAAAGACTAAAAACTCTAAATGCAAATGCACCCCAAACCTAAATCAAACATTGTCCTCAATGTGTCTACATATAAAAAAAATTTAAACAAGTCACATACCGAGAGAACTATGCTTGATAAGAGAAAAGGGAAGAGATTACCGGATGTCGGCAGGAGCAAGGTTGAGCTTCTTTAGTCAAGGCTAGAATCCAACATTATCAACGGAGATCATATCGGATTAGCATAATAAATGCGCATGAAGACTCAACCGATTCAAGAAAAGAAAATTTAACAAGTCCTACTGGATATATACAATGAAAATTCACCATACACTAACAATCTAAAGAGTTGAGGATCAACCCAATAGAAAATATGTACAACCATCAACAATCTTACACAAATATAACATGAGAGTGCAAGTAAGACCGTAGATGTGAAGGAGTTTCCCCAAACCTAAACTTATGAACAGTGTGTTTGTGAGAACAAAATCTTGCAATTTTAAAGGTACATCATGCAAAAGGTCTAACTCAAAATGAGTTTTGCTAATTACAGGCAGACATACACATACCAACTGTGGTTCCCTAAAGGTGTCATACTTTGATGCAAAATAGTCCAAGAGGACTTGGGAAGCACAAAGTTCTAGGCCTAGATTAGGCATTTTTGAAAAGTTGGTTTGCAATTTTGTGACAAACTACACCTAGGTTGGGTGGAGGAGTTTCAATTTGTGACTTAGGAGAGAGATTAGGTACATCTAAGTTGTTTTCATGTATAAAATCATTTGCACCATCACACACTTTCCTAAGATCAGAAGTGGGTAAATCATGTTCATTTTCACAGGATAATTCATCAATTTCCATGTCAAATTCATCAGAGGAAGCAACATATTGTGACATGGGGGGAATCAGACACAAAAATAATATTATGATCCAAAAGAACATTAGTGTCAACAGAAGATTCATCCTTTCTTAAGTCACAAACAAGTTGTGTAGCATGCTCACATTCACTGAAGAATTTCACAAAACTAAGCTCATAGTTAAGATCACATGTATGAATGTTAGAAGAAGTATCATTCATAGGGTTCACAGAAGAGACGCCTAACGTCTCTGAACCAAAAGATTCCATCATATTTTCAGCATGCACATGCTCTTCTAACATATCATATTCATCATCATCATCATCATAGCAAAAATTCATCTCCCCATTCAAAATTGTAGCATTTCTAGTGTACTCATTTACCTCTAGATTAGGTTCATATTCAGTGTATGGTTGTGCAAAAGGTTCACTAGAGAAGGGATGCTCAGACATGTTGCTATGTGGATGGTCATGCATTGCATTCATTTCAAGCCTAGCCTTTTCCTCCATGAGTGTTTCCATTATTGATTGCAAACTAGGAGTTGGGGGAGTATAAAATTGTTCATCTCCCCACTGTGGTGAATGATGCATGTGTGCGGAGTTGATTATGGTCCCAATAGTCACTTCCGGACATTTCATACATTGGATTATCATGGTTTTCCCTAGACTATCTAAAAGCATGCAAAATATAACAAGACTCGGCGGGGGTGGTCTAAGCCACCACATAAGGTGCAAGCATACATTTCATATTTGCCTAAGGGAATTAGATTTGACAGATTGCTTTTCTAAAGCGATTGCCTTTCTAAAGCGAGATAGTCGAGCTTCTAATTGATCTAAAAGTGATGACTGGGTATGAGAAAAGTGTTCATTTTCAACTGTGGTGGATGATGTATGTGATCATAATGATTAGGGTATGTGAGATCGGGCCCCGAGAAGGCTCATAAAATTCCCTAAAGTCACTGTGGTATGTGGGGAATTCATACTGTGAATCATGCCCGTAAGCAAGCTCTTTAATGGATTTGTTTCCATCCCCAGATGCAGACCAAAATCCTGACATGATTTAAAACTCAAATTGAACTCAAAATCTAGTTTGGTTTATGTGGGCTTTGGTTTATTGGGATTTGGTTTCAATGGGATTCATTTTGGTTTTTTGTGGGAAGCCCAGTAGTTGTGTGCAATGCCCAGGTTGCTGTAGAAACACAACCCAAAGGTTATGGGAAGTGGGCTTAGTTGTGTGTACAGCCCAATGAGAATAGGTTCTAGCCTAAATGGTGCAGCCTGACTTGGTTGCACAGCCCAGATTATGTTGAAAAATGTATAGCCCAAGTGGATTGAGCCAGGTTGTGCACAGCCAGAAGTTGGGCTTCGGTTTTGTGCAGACATTACCCCAATGACTCGGTGATATGGGCTTAGTACATTTTAAGGGTTCGATCCCGGTTTGGCGGGAGCGAGGGCTTAGCTATGCACATCCCAGTGGGAAGAGGTACAGCCCAGCAATGTGGGTTTGACTTGTACCTGGATCAAGACACCTTTTGCGGCCTAAGCACGGCCCTAGTGCTTGCACGAATAATGCAACTTGTGCTATCAACTCGTAAGCAGTGCAAACCTTCGAAAAAGAAATGACACAAAGTCTACCTATGTCGAGTCGCTCACAGTTTAAGCAAGACTTAATGGTAGAGCTTAGTGGTTGGGTTGTGTGGTCGAGGCTAGGCACAAATTTGCAATTGAACACACGGAGAGACTGAGCAACTTGTGCACGAGTTGTGTTCACAAGACAACTCTAAGAGTAGTGCTCTTTGTTGCTATACAACACAGGAAGTACAATTTGGCACCTAAACTCTCAAAGTTAAACACACAAGGGTGCTTGTCATTCTTTGGTAGTGATTACTCAAAGGGGAGCTATCTTTGAAGTACAAGACGGGCTTAAGTGCGGCAAAGACACGGGGCTAACACTGTACAACACGGGTTTGAGAGCAGTCAATGTATATTCAAATGTCACGGATTTGTGTGTGCATACAAATGCAAGGATGCACTTTGGATGGCTTATGCACAACTCGACGGTGGGGAAACACAAACTCTCAAATTGACACAAAGACGGGTCGGGCAGATGATGCTTGAGTTTTAAACGAGCATACATACTATCATTCATTCAATCATTCAAGGTTTTAGCATGCATTGGGGTTGTACCGCTTGCACATGATCATGCGGTATAGAATATAACAAAAATTGACCAACCGGTTTAGCCACAATGGTCTGTGTTATTCCGCTCCTCGCCTTCCCTTTCTTTGGTTGCTTCAAAGACAGCAAAGACAAAGAGGTCTGCGGCACAACGAGCTCGTGTACCTTACGAGTCGCGAGGGCTTGCTCGGTTGCACCTTACTCTTGTCTCCTTGGGTTGGCTTTTAGAGCATGTACTCTGTAAATCTCAACTAAGAGTTTTAGTTCCTAGGAGTGTGCGAGCGAAGCAAAGAGAGTATTATAGAAAGAATGCAAGGAATGCAAATAAGACAATGCAACTTGACTATTGATGTTTGTTGAGAGTATGGCACACCGCAAATCTCAATTTATTGATGAAGCCGAGCTGACCACGAAAGATCAAACCGAGAGAGAATGTAAATAAGAAAATATGCGAGATGAGTAAATATACAAAGAAGATTAACTAAAATGCGAAATGGTTACAAAGAGAAGTTTGCTCGGATGTAATTCAAAGTGCAATGCAAGATGCAAGATGACTAAGGTATGTTACAGATGCAAATGTGAACTAAGAGACTGCAAGGAGTGAAAGAACCGAGCTATTTCTACAATGCAAGGTGTAAAATGAATATGTAACACAAGTTATACTAAGCTACGGCTAATATGCTAAAACAATATAACCTAATATGCTAAAACAAGGTTGTAAGCAAAAATGTAAGTGGATATGTACAGGGGATGAATGAACTCGGTGAAGTATTAGCCAAAATCAGCAAGGCACGCGCCAAGTCCGAGCAACGGCGCCAAAAACTTGGTAGGCCTCGGGAAGATGTATATTTTATGGCCTACGGTGATACCGCAAGTGCACGGCGTCTATCGGAGACGCGGCAGTCTGGTCGATCCCACAAGGACTAGGGTGTGCTTAAGTATGATCTATGGCTTTACCTAACTGAGTTCTATGAAGTATTGTGACAACAGGGGGTATGTAACTCAAATAATTGGTTTTGTCGAAGCGACTGAAATGGTTGAAGTGACTCTGAACTAAGGAAAAGAATTAAAATGTGACAAATTGGGAGACACCAGGGTAGTGAATCCACCTCTGAACTTATGCTAAGGCAGTGTAACCTAAGCTATGTCATTGTGCCTTCCCTTGAAGGTCTAAGGTAGATGTTTATTGACTAATTTGGTTAACTAACCCCTAGTATGAGTGGTCTTCTTACAGTACCACTCATCACAGGTTTGTAGACTTCATCAATCAACTACTAATCAAAACATGATATAATTCATCAAAAACATAACTAAAGATGAACATGCTCAACAGAAGACTCAGGGGTTTCATCACAACTCCCTGGAAATGTAATTAGAACATAACAAGAACAATTTAAACACAAGTAAAGCTAATTGACGCACTGGCTAGCCCAGGCATGCTTTCCATGAACACCCATCACTCCTATTTATACATGCAGTTCCCCCAAAACTTCAAACCCTAATTCATTATAAAATAGAAATTAAATGAAAATTACTCAAACCCATGTCGCTCCATTGCTCCCTCTTACACAATCGCTCCTTAGCCTTCTACAAACCGATGAAAACCCTAGACCTAATCCTCTTCTCTTTCTATTTCTCACTTAGTCTCCGTGTATGTAAACTATGAGAGAAATAGAGGGAGACGGAGAGGTGGTTCGCCGACACGAGATGGTGGTGGTGATGGCTTTGTCGGGAGAGGGAAGGTCTTGGTCGGGTGAAGGATGAAAAGAGCAGAGCTCTGCTCCGTGATGAAGACGGGAGAGAGGAAGAAGAAAGAGAAGATGAAGATGAAATGGAATGCTCGATTAGGGTATAGGGTGTGGGTCGCTTCGGTGTTGAGCGGGTGCATCGGCTGTTGATGTAAAGGTTGAAGCGAGCGTAGGATTTAGGAAGTGGAGGATCTGAACGGCTCAGGGTGTAGGTGGTTCTGGTGTGAAACGGGAGCATCGGCTGATGATGGATGTGAGTGAATGAGCGACCGTGTGATGCATTTGGGCGAGATCTCAACGGCTCGGGATGAGCGGGTTCGGATCCGGGTCGTGGGTAGCTCTAGCCCATGTCTTCCTTGTTGGGTTGCAATTGATTCGCGCGTGGGCTTTGGCTATCTGCTCCATAGATGCTCGTCTCCAATTCTTCTGCTCTTTTGGCTCCTCAGATTCTCAGAGCTCTATTTATTACCTAAAAACACAAAATTAATTAATACAAATATTTATTCTTGAAAACAAAGAAAACAATAAGAATGCGGGATAATATCTGATTTCTAAGCGCAAAAGATGAGTAAAATGCCAATAAAAAGGTGTATAAATATGCACTATTTAGCACTCATCAAACACCAACACACACCTCGACTACTCCATCACTCCACTTCCTCCACTTCCCACGAGAGACGTGAATAAGGCTCAAATGACTTGTATAAATAGGTTCTCCTCCCTATTTTCCACACAGGAGAAAAACAACACAAGTCCATACGAGACAGAAACCAAGTGTTAATACAAAACGTATTCAAACACCCAGAGCCTGCTTGCATCAATAGTAAGCCTGCTCACCTTTCTGTTACAAGTCATAAGTAAACCAACATCTTCACAATCTCAACACCTTCTTCGCTTCCCTCCCTAAGATCAACCCCATCTCCTTCACTTTGTGACCGAAACAAGTCTGGAACGGCCATTTCTTGGTTTATCTTGGGACTTTCACAGATTGATTTCCGAATCTACAAGCACTCACCATGCAAAGTGCATTTGTTTAGGTTTAGATTCATTCCTCATCCACACACCCCAAATTACCAAATCCGGTGAGAATAGTTTTCACCCATAAACAGCAAGCTATGCCAATATTTTGGGGAGGCCGACCATGCGGGGTCCGCGTTGGTTGGCAGCGAATATTCCATACCCGCTTGGGGGTTATGGAATTGATCTGGGCCATCCAATCATGCTAGTGAAGTTGGATGATCGAGATCATTTCCAGACTGATACGGACAGTTTGGATGCTCAATCGGGCTAGTATAACACACCGAGAGTTGCTCAATCGGGCTAGTATAACACACCGAGAGTTGCGGCACAGGGTATTTCGTACATGCTTTCATTATAATGCTTGGAGGTTCGTGTTGCTCTTGAGAGCAACACTCAGTCGTCATGCCGCACCGATAATGAGTACGGTGAAATACAAGGCTGCTTACGCATTAATTAATAATGCTATAAATTCACAGAGTATATGGTTTGCATTGATCAAATAGATTCAATGAAAGTTCTCTCGTCTCAGACTTTCTAATTCCACAATATAGATATCTAAACACTTCTTTGATTTGCTTGGATTGTTCTTGAGAGGTGGTTAGTAATACATGCTTCTCAGCTAACTGAGTGTAAGTGTTCCAGATTCGTGAGGTCTGCTGGACTTTGTCTCTACTGCAGACAGATATATACAGTAAAAGTTAATACTCAATTATTTAATAAACTCTCTTAAATAATATTTTTAGTCGGTCCAGAGTGGGAGACAATGTGCCAAATTAATAATTTGCTAAAATTGTAAGATAATACACTTTTTATATATTACTCATATAGACCCCATGTGAAACATAGATTAATAATTCACATCAATACATTAATGATTTATGAAGGGTTTTTTTTGGAAAATGATCCAATTGTCTTTTGATTTGTTTGTGTTAGTAGTATTTAGTTTCTACTATATTGAAAAATCAAAAGGAAAATCAAACAAGCTTGTATGTTAGAGGCGATTAGTACGAAAAGTCTTCGAGGTTGAAGAAACTCTTAGGCGAGAAAGGACGTTAGTTAAAAGAATCAAGTGCGCGAGAATCTTGCAAGTTTCAATAGGCGTAAGGAACACGGCGCAATTGAATTGCTTTAGAGAGTTTGAAAAGATGAGGGTACCCAAATACACCACAATCTTTTTGTTTCAACCTATAAGTCCTCTACCGAAGGTGATCGTCTATGGACGAGTCGAGACAATGCAACTAATCGGTTCACACTTCGTGTGATTGTCTATGGATACGAGATCGAGACAATACAGCAACAAGATAACTTGTGTGATTGACTATGGATACAATATCGAGACAATACGACAACGAAGTATGTTACTTGATAATAGGTTCAGACTTAACCAAACTCTATAGGATCACTATCAAGTAATGCAGAGTTAACGTTTGTGTATTTTACTTTTAATTATAATAAACAATTATAATTGCGAAAATAGAAAAGTAAAAGACACAACAAGATTTTGTTAACGAGGAAATTGCAAATGCAGAAAAACCACGGGACCTAGTCCAGAATCGAACACTCTCATAATTAAGCCGCTATAAAAAAATCTACACCAACTTCGTATAGTTGAGACCAACTACCCCTAGTTCACTTAGTTTCCTCGGTATCCCTGCGCTTCCGACTTAGATGAGTGCACGCACTGGAACAATTCCTTTGTATCGTATTCCAAACAGTAAAGGAACAAAAATCTGTTTGGTAACAACACTTTCGATTCTTTCAAGATAAAGATATCTCAAGTCATACGCAAAGGCTCTTCCGTTTAATCTAATAAACTCCTTTGTCTGGTTAGATCAATCTATCCAATAACTACCAAAGTAGTCAAGTTTAGATTCGCAATCAATCAATATAGATTCCAACAAGAAACTATAAAGTGATGCCGATCTCACGCAACTAATCAATCGAATAAATTTGATTCTAGTTGGATCCCAGCCGATTAAGGTTTGAGCATACACAAAGATATAAGAACTAATAAGAAATCTTCTTCGTCTTCAAATCTTCTTTAATCTTCAATAAAAACCTGCACAACACCACTTGAATCTCTTGTGATCAATCACACACAAAACGGAGTCTGTTAACAATGGATTATCACAAGATGTCTTTAGATCTACAAACAGTTCTAAAGATCCCGTCGATACTTCGATCTAGTTTGAGTGAATCTTATATCAGAAGAGAGGATTCTCAAGAATAAACTAACTAAATGCAATCAAAGTTTCAACAACTGTTAGTCAATCAAATCAATCGAAAACTAATAATACTGCAATTATCTAGTTCCCAACAACGGTACTCGTAGAGCATCTTGATCCAGAAGTCTTTAAACGAGCATCGTAAGAGATTTCACCTAATTAGGATACTTTTCTCTCCGAATAGACGCCTCCACCAGAAACAACAAGAATGAAGTTTGCCTGGCTCTTAGGATAGTTTGCTAGAAATGAAAACTTAGGTATTTATAGACCAAGGATGTTTAGACACCAAGAAGTTTCCAAAACCGAAAATATTCTCAAGATATGCAATTAATACCAAAATTCGGTTTTCCTAATTCCCCAAAATTTCCGAAATCTCTCAATAGAAAATCTCCAATTAGTAAATGCAAATTACTAATTTTTATTCTCTATAGATATGCATTTAATTGCTGGTAATTAAAGCATATAAAACTAAAAACCTTAATTAAAAGATTCTCAATTTATTTCGGCATAGGATCTCCTTGAGTACTAAGGAATATCTTTAAACAATAAATGATAAGAATTATTGTACGTGTTCAAAGTATGTTGACATCTTTTCACTGTAAATCCTTATTCATATTTACATGGATTTACATTCTTGGAATCGGTTATACCACATTTCCAAACAAGTTTAGAATTGGTTCGCCTATATTCCAAGATAACTATGTGATTGATCAAATATCAAATCACATACATGGGTTCAATCGGTTCTACCAATCACTAGGATTGGTTATACCCCAATATGGAAATACTTGTGATCGGTCACACAAGTTACCAAGACCGATTCGTGATTACAGGATCAGTTTCATCAATTACGGGGACCGGTTACCATATTCTCATGGTATTGCTTGTGATCGGTCACACCAGGTTACTGGATCAGTTACACCAATTACGAACCGGTTACCAATTACAAGGATCGATTACACAATACATTTTGATCGGTCACACCAATTACTAGGATCGGTCACACCATCTCATGGTGATTACTTAGGATCGGTTACACCAATTAATAAAAACTAGTCATACCAAATCATAAGTCAGGCATTGTGATTAGTTATACCAAGATACATAACAAGGTTATGATCGGTTCTACCATCTCACACATATTGGTAATCCAAATATTCGCAATGAATAGCCGTACCAATAAGCCTAATGATTTCCCTTTCGATTCATAAAACAAGTTCATGAATGTACTTCCTTTAAACGAATGTAAAACATTGTTTCCTAGGATATAATCTTCATCATAACCCATTCACATAATCATAACAGTATATACAAGATTATGTTGATGTCATATCTACGAAGTTCAAAAGATAAGCGTTATACTTCGTAGTCTAATTCCTTAATACTATGATCGTACAAATATGACCATGTCACATCACTAAAGTATTATATAATATGTACAGTATATACAGCTTCGCAGTTATGTTTTCAATATAGCACAACTTGAAAGATACGTTAGGAATGAAATAGTTCAAGTCAATATTACTAACCTCAAGAGGAAGGATGATGTCTTCGTTGTAGTTCGCTTCTTCTTCACATTCTTCAGGTCTTCGGAGTAATACTTGTATGTCTCAGCATTTTTAGACTTTCTAGTCTAACCTAAATGAAGTTGACTCTAGTATATAATCAAGCGACTTTAGATGAGTTTTGACACACTAAAATATGACATCCAAACTTAACATACCAACGCTTGGTGAGTTCAACCGAGCTATGCTCTAACAGAGTTAATTCGGTCTCAACCATATTCCAGTCCGAAATCTGATAGTAGGCTAGTGTCTGTAGTGATTTAATACAATGTGGTGTTCAAAGATGGCCGGTGCCACTGTAGTACAGTGGTAAAGTCACTGAGTGATAATACCAAATGACACGATTTCGACCGCTCATCGTTCGAACTAATTATAGCATTAGTACAAATCGGTCAAGGAGATTTCAGAAAGGTCTTTCTCAATCTAAGTTGAAGGATGATGTTCAAGATGTGAAGAAGGTACAAGTAGGTGAAAACAACATTGGAGATATGAAGGACAACCTTAATCTGATAACTGAAGGATACAAGGATCTTATCAAAAGGATGTCAAAATCCTCCAAACTAACTTCTTCTGGTAAGGATTCAAACTTTGTCTCATACTTTGATGATATAAGTTTTATGATACTTTTCCAAATCAAAAAGGGTTTCCTCCAAAAATTAGAAGGAAAAAGAGGATTAACCATGAACGATATTCATTTGATTAGCTTAAAGCTCATACTTGTGCTAATTAATCACAAGGATTGAAATCTTACTCATGAAAAATCCTGTTGAG
This sequence comes from Papaver armeniacum, assembly GCA_023531295.1. NCBI lineage: Eukaryota > Viridiplantae > Streptophyta > Magnoliopsida > Ranunculales > Papaveraceae > Papaver > Papaver armeniacum. The sequence goes on from JAJJWW010004384.1 coordinate 42,014, forward strand.
TAAGATGGATCAATAAATGTATGTCTGTTGGCGAAAATATTCTCTATTTCTTTGAGCTACTCTCTTATAATTTTGCCATCAGACATTTTGCATAAGTTTTTCTTCAAAAATATTAGTTTTGTTTTTTAATTTTTTTTTATTTCCTCGGGTTGTGTCTGCTACTCTTGTGCTCTAAATTTTCCTCTTGTGAGAATATAAAATTTATCGAGCCAACTTTTGTGAAATTAAATCTTCACGTGGCCAAATTTTGTTGTGTTCTTTTTACCTTGTAAAGAGGTATTTTCTGATTTTTAAGTTTGGTTTTGGGTTGGATTTGTGTTCGTACGGGTACCCAAGTTTTACTTGCCCACGAACCATCTCTAAAAACCCTAACATTATATTCCATAAGAAACCATTTAAATACCAAGCCTATTGAGTCACGTACGCATACTCTAGGTTATTTTCTATTTATCAAGAATGTCATCACCTTCTGGCACTTGTGATTTTGCAAGAGGTTTTCTTGATAAGGGTATTGGTTTCGAGTCCAAAGGGAAGAAGAAAAGAACTCTGGTAGAGGATGACTTTGTCGAATCTCAAAATTTTGAAGATGAAGAAGATGATGAGATGATTTCTGCTGCAGTTGTTCTTGATTTTCTTAAATACTTTGAGGAAGCAAAACTGCAACTCGTAGATACTATGAAGGGTCTCTATGTGTTACGAACTGAGTTAAAAAAGGTTAATTCTGATCTTTTTCTCATGAAGACACATGTTAAGGATCTTTTCAATGAGGATATCTTCTCCGAAGAAGCAGCGGATGCTGTCAATCACAAGCTCAAAGGTCTCAAAACGCGTGTAGTTTCGGAACGTGGACTTTGATTTTAGTTTGTAATCGGTTTTTATTCTTTAGGAGTTGTTTTTATTATGTCTAGGAAACTTCTTATGAGAATTTATTCTTGTGTTTTAAAAAGGATAACTAGGGTTTGGAATAGCAAATATTTTAATTACACATAGCTATTACCAACAATTTTCATCTTGCAATGTTTTAGATTTTTATTTATTTATTTTAGTATATATTGCAAAAAAATTTATGGGATATGTGTGTTTACGTCCGTGAACTATGATTTTCCCATATAGTCAAAAGTTAAGTCTATTATGTCTTTATGCAAATAATGATAAAAGATAGAATGAACTTTTGAATATTCTGAAAAGATTGATCTTTCCCCGATCCACTTATATGTGAAAACCGTATGGCTCCGTAAGTTTTCTTATGTTGAGCATTTCGATTAAATTAATCGAGGTTCCTTTGTGGTTGATTTATTGAGTTTATTGGATATAAATCCATGTGGTTTGTTGATATCCAAAGAAATTCTTGTTTTCTCGTAAAGTAAGGTCGCTCTTGTTGTTCTTTCGGGAATGACATTTTATGGGGAGAGTTCTTAATTGAACTTGTGATTGATTGCCAAATCTTTGTGGGGAGTGCGGCTGTGGAATATTGTAGGAGTTATCTCGTATCTTCATAAACTCTTTAACGAATACACTAAGTTTCGGCTATGTGAAATCATTGAAACCAAGTTGATATGTTCTCTTTTAGTCATGAATAATCGCTTTGAGAATTTCATTATGATCCCGCTAGTTTTCGTACCTTTGCCAATTTATATTGACAAAAAGGGGGAGAATTATTTTGTAGTTCACATTACATATATATGGTTTACGGATCATTATGTAAGGGGGAGTGGTTTTCATTGTGAGATGAAGTATTGACCAAAGGGGAGTGATACATATCACCGTAGTATTATTGTCAAAGTTGTGATACAATTGAACTTTGATGCTGTGTAATAATACTATGACACTGTATAACAACGATTGAGAACATATGTTTTTCATATGTTTTCTTATTAATATGGCTACGGATCTTCAACAACTATGATGCTGAGTTGAACACATTTAGAATCACTGGAGTACTTGGGGTGATGAAGAATTCAAGGAATGTTGAAGAACCAAGGAAATCAAGCATGTTGGATGAGAAGCTACAAAGTTTATTTATTTTGTAATCAATACTAGATCTTAACCCGTGCCGTAACGGCACGGGATGTTTTTTCTCTAATACGATATTGTTCCCATTCCTCTTGCTTCATTTTATTCGTGAGTAATTATTTTGATATTCAAATAGGTTTTGGGAAACAAAATGGGTTACCTGATCTTTTATTTTTACTTAAGCATGTTATTCCAATTTATTATCCGGATCTGAGTAATAATGTTGTGCCAACATGAAAAAAAAAAATACAAAAGAAATAAAATTTTTCCCCATTTATTGTTCCATCATACCATAATTTCAAACTTCAAAAGAATATTTCATCTAATAGTACATATACCTAAACTGCCAATCCAACTCCATAATGTTTATGAACACATTTGTTCCGAAATTATTGATAACTAAGGCTCTAAGGAGTGAAGCAAAAACCCATAATATTTTCCCTACTATAGATAAACACTATTTATTTATTTTTTTTGCAAATGTGAGAGTTATAAAAATAAAGAACCCTTGGCTATTGGAAGGCTGAGATATACACATGTGAGTTGAAAAAATAAACTTATAATAGTAAATCAAAACATGTGTAAGATTCTTTCTCAATCATATTGATAACATAAAATTGAAGAAATTAAGTGGATAAAAAGATTTCACACCAACTATGCTAAGTAGTGCATGAATGACGTTCTCACATCTAGTGTTACTCAAGTAATTTGGAGTTTTATAGAGCATAGTCATATTGATATTTGTATCTACATAAATTCAACTAACCTTAGAAGAAAAATTATTAGTTTCAAGGTAGAGCCGACACAAACTTGTCGCCTTCAATGTATACAACACACATTGGGTTTAATCGGCCTTGAGATTAAACAAATACCCCAACATTAGTCAAATAATGTCTACAAATACGGGATTGAAACAAAGTGCTAACGGGAAAAATGAGAGACTAACATCGGTTCTACAAAGAAAATACCCTATATGTATCAAAGTTTGTTAACCAAACATGTATTCAAATTAAAAAGTCATCAACTTAACACAAAAATATAAAAGAACCCAAGTTAAATCAATACTTGCATAAACAAAACTTATAAGAGAATTTTGTAATTATTAAATACCTTTAAAATCACTATTAGAGATTTAATTGCATGCCTATAGCAGTGAGGACGAAATCACTGGATTAATCAGAAATTTCCCGGATATGTAGCAATTCAGAGAAGTTTACACTTTTGGTGGTGATGCGTTCCATCTAAGTGTTGTTTGATTGATTATTTTTTTAGAAGGTTTCGGGTTTTCATTGGAGAAACCGAGAGGGAGCGTTTCATTATACGGTAAAAACTCCATACATTAATACACTTGGGACCTAACAAAATTATTAATATATAGAGGTTATTAATATATGGAGGTTATTTTCTATATGATTTTACAAGTTGGGACCAAATATTTTATTAATATATAGAGGTTATCAATATATACAGTATCAATATATGGAGTTTTTACTATATTCATTATCATTCAGAAATCCAAGACCAACTGCCTCTCTTACTTGAGATCTCAATACAACCTTAGATTTATCTATTGGACGGAGAAACCTTGATACTAAATATGTAGTTTTTAGTGTTATTTATTATATAACGTGACATCCAAATTTTTTTTCTTCTTCTTAATTTTCATGTATTTTAACCGAGTTTATATTAGCATTAAGACGATCAACCACATTTCTAATTTATAGTGTTATCCTTTTGTAGCAGCACATAATTAACATATTCAATTACTACTCATCAAAACCGGCCAGTACCACAAACCACCGGATATCACTTCTTTCTCCACCACCACCATTTTCCATCCCTCGTATAATATTGGACGCACTTATAACTTTTAATCCCACACGTCATGTATAAAGTTTAGATTTAGCAAACTTAGGTCGTCAATTAATTTATTCAACTATATGTTTTTTTGTTAATATCGAAAATCATAAATACGAACGGTTACCAAAGATAGCAGTGGTACCAAAAACAACCATTTTGTCTTATATGATTTGGTATCATCCAAAAAGTATTTGTTATCCGCCTTTTTTGATCGTGACAAAAACAACCAACTATACTTTTCACAATACAATGTTACCCGTCATGTAAAAAAAATTATTATTTTTGATTCAAAAAGACAAAACTAATACCACCGCCATTAAAACCATCCAGCACCACTATTTCTTCCACCAAAACTAATGTTACCGCCTCCACCACTTTGTAACACATTCCACCGCTTCCACCACTTACTTCTTCCTCTACTACCACCACCACCACTAATATCTAATTGAAATAATTTTTGTCAAAATTATTACTTATTGATGGAGATATGTATTAATATTAATTAAGGGATATTTATGATGTAAAATTAATAAATCATTTATCATGAGAAATTAATGAGACATCAATTAATAAAACACTTATACTAATTAATATTTAAGTTGAACAAACCATAACCATAGATTTATCTTCTCTCTAGACAAATCACTTATACTAATTAATAAAACACTTATACTAATTAATATTTAAGTTGAACAAACAACCACTGTTGATTTATCTTTTCTATCAATTCCAACCAAGGTGGAACAATGGTTAGAGGGCACTCTTATGACAGAATAGGTCATGAGTTCGAACCTCCCCGTTATAATTTTTGAAATTCAATATCTTGACTTGAGTATTCATTTTTAATTCATAATATTGGAATGAACACCACATGTGCGACTTGTAGGGTGTGGCACGAAGGACCACAGCCTTTGATTTATCTTTGCCAAGGATAAATCCTGACCACCACTCAGATAGGCAAAGTTAGCTAAACTTTGCTTTATACTATTGATGTATTGATAGTTTGTCACTAAAATTGACAAAGGGGGAGATTGTTAGAGCACTGCTTGGTCGAACTCGCAAGCGTTTCTATCTCAAGCTTGTTTGTCAAGTTTAGGTGTCAAAAATATAAGTCTTGATTTCTAGTCTACTTATATCTATGTCTCGGATTAAGATAGAATGTGTTGTTGAGCTTAGACTTCACGGCTTTCATCGATTGAAGACGAAGATCTACTAAGGGGAGCTTGGAGTAACTTCATCAACAAAAGCTATGTGGAGATTTGAACTCATATATCACTCAGAAGTCTATTCTATTCTAACCCATATTGGAATTTGTTAGAGCATAGCTCGGTTGAACCCACCAAGCGTTGGTATGTCAAGTTTGGTTGTCATATTTTAGTGTGTCAAAACTCATCTAAGAGTCGCTTGATTATGTACTAGAGACAACTTCGTTTAGGTTAGACTAGAAATTCTAGGAATGTTGAGACATACAAGTATTACTCAAAGACACAAGAACGTGAAGAAGTAACGAACCACAACGACGACATCATCCTTCCTCTTGAGGTTAGTAATATTGACTTGAACTTTTTAATTCCTAACGCATATTTCAAGTCGTGCTATATTGAAAACATAACTGCAAAGATGTGTATTGGATATATTACTCTAGTAGTGAGACACGATCACATGATCATAGTATTAGGGAATAAGACTACGAAGTATAACGCTTATCTTTTGAACTCAATTCGTAGATATGACATCGACATACTCTTATGAATCTTTGTTATGATTATGTGAATGGGTAAAGGTGAATATTTCATCCTAGGAAATAATATTTTATATTTGTTTAAAGGAAGTACATTCATGTTGGTTTTATGAATCGAAAGGAAATCGCTAGGCTTATTGGTATGGCTATTCATTGCAAATCTTTGGATTACCAATATGTGTGAGATGGTAGAACCCATCGTAACTTTGTTATGTATCTTGGTACAACTAGTCACAATGCCTGACTTATGATTTGGTATGACTAGTTTTTATTCATTAGTCTAACCGATCCTAAGTAATTAATCACCACGAGATGGTATGATCGATATTTGTAATTGGTGTGACCGATCCTAGTAATTGGTGTGACCGATCACAGAGTATTGTGTAATCGATCCTTGTAATTGGTGTAACCGGTTCTAGTAATTGGTGTAACCGATCCTGTAATTGGTGTAACCGATCCTAGTGACTGGTGTGACCGATCACAAGCAATACCATGAGTATATGGTAACTTAGGTCCTAGTAATTGATGTAACCGATCACAGTTCTTCGATGTAACCCATCATGGTAACTTGTGTGACCGATCACAAGTGTTTCCATATTAAGGTATAACCGATCTTAGTTATTGGTAAAACCGATTGAACCCATGTATGTGATTTATATTTGATCAATCATATATTAGTCTTGGAACACAGGTGAACCAATTCTAAACTTGTTTGGAAGTGAGGTAAAACCGATTCCAAGAATGTAAATATGAAAGATGATTTACAGAAAAAACATGTCAACATACTTTGAACACGGAAAATAACTCTTATCATTTATTGTTCAAAGATATTCCTTAGTACTCAAGGAGATCCTGGACCGAAATTAATTGAGAATCTTTTAATTAAGTTTTTGGTTATATATGCTTTTAATGACCAATAATTAAATGCATATCTCTAGAGAATAAAAATTAGAAATGTGCATTTACTAATTTGAGATTTTCTATTGAGAGATTTTGGAAATTTTGGACAAGTATTTCTTGGAATTATGAAAAGCAATCTTGCCATTCATTGCATATCTTGATAATATTTTCGGTTTTGGAAATTCCTTGGTGTCCAAACATCCTTGGTATATAAATACCTAAGTTTACATTTCTATCAAACCATCCTAAGATCCAGGCAAACTTCATCTTTTTGTTGTTTCTGGTGGAGCCGTCTATCCGGAGAGGAAAGTACCCTAATTAGGCGAAATCTCTTACGACCAGCTCGTTTAAAGACTTCGTAGGATCAAGAAACTCTATGAGTACCGTTGGTGGGAAACTAGATAATTGTAGTGTTATTAGTTTTTGATTGATTTAATTGACTAACGGTTGTTGAAACTTTGATTTGACCTAGTTTGTTTATTCTTGAGAATCTTCTCTTCTGATATAAGATTCACTCAAACTAGATCGAAGTATTGACGAGATCTTTAGAATTGTTTGTAGATCTAAAGACATCTTTTGATAATCCATTATTAACAGACTCCGTTCTGTGCGTGATTGATCACAAGAGATTCAAATGGTATTGTGCAGGTTTTAATTGAAGATTAAAGAAGATTTGAAGACGAAGAAGATTTATTATTGGTTTCTCATATCTTTGTGTTGCACAAACCTTGATCGGCTGGGATCCAACTAGAATCAGATTTATTCGATTGATTAGTTGTGTGAGATCGGCATTCACAATGTATCTCTTTGAGATTTATTTGGATTGAGTGCGAATCTAAACTCTGCTACTTCGGTAGTTGTTCGATAGATTTATCTAACCAGGCAAAGGAGTTTATTAGCTTAAACGGAAGAGCCTTTGCATATGACTTGAGATATCTTTATCCGGAAAGAATTAATAGAGTTGTTACCAAATAGATTTGTTGTTTCTTTATTGTTTATAATACGATCCAAAGGAATTGTTCCGGTCGTGCACTCATGATCAAGCGCGGGGATCGAGAGAAACTAAGTGAACTAGGGGTAGTTGCTTGGTATAAACTATACGAAGTTGGTTTAGATTTTGTATAGCGGCTTAATTCTCGAGAGTATTCAATTTTGGACTTGGTCCAGGGGTTTTTTCTGCATTTGATTTTTCCTCGTTAACAAAATCTTGTTTGTGTCATTTACTTTTCCTTTTCGCAATTATAATTGTTGTTATTATAATTTAAAGTAAATTTCACAAACGTTAACTTTGCTTTACTTGATAGTGATCCTATAGAGTTTGGTTAAGTCCGAACCTATTATCAAGTAATCACACTTTGGTAGTCATATTGTCTCGATCTCGTATCCATAGAAAATCACACAAAGTGTGAATACCGATTTGTAGTATTGTCTCGACTTTGTCCATATACAATCACTTTCGGTAAGAGGACTTATAGGTGGATAAAATAAAGATTGTGGTGTATTTGAGTACTCTCGTCTTTTCAATTGGTATCAGAGCAGGCAAACACGAAAAGATCTAACAATCTGTGTTTGGTGCGATCCAACCTATAAGAATTGAATCTGATGGATGATTCAGTTAACGTAATTATTTGGATTTGAATACTTCAAAGACTCGTGGTGGAAGACACGAATGAAGTATGTGATACTCTTGTTCCTAAAATGGTTAGGAATTGGGATTAATGTGGTGTATTTGTGGTGTATTTGGGTGCCCTCATCTTTTCAATTGGTATCAGAGCAGGCAAACACGAAAAGATCTAACAATATGTGTTTGGTTCGATCCAACCTATAAGAATTGAATCTGATGGATGATTCAGTTAACGTAATGGATTTGGATTTGACTACTTCAAAGACTCATGGTGGAAGACACAAATGAAGTATATGATACTCTTGTTCCTAAAATTGTTAGGAATTAGGATTAAGTCTATGTATGTCTTGGATGACTTACATAATCCCTTGGTTATCATATAATTGTATCTCATTGTGTTGAATACTAACAAGGTTAGTAACAATGATACAATACTCGATGAGACATGTTGTATCTCGAAAATGCATAAGATTCCACATAAGATTTTTCATTATATGAACCATGACTATTCTGTTCTTGAAAAATCTGGGATCTTAAATATATTTTGGATTTCCTACCGAAATATATATATGTACATTTTCAAATTTAAGATTGTCAATGTATCGTCAGTTAGGATGCGATTTTGGAATCTTTATGTTTTTACAAAGAATGATTTTTCGGTTAATAATTCTATTAACAATGGATTGATTCATACACCCCACAAATGTTTTAATGAAGCAAGTGATCTTTTGAAGTATTACTGGATTTATGATTCTAAAGATATTTTTAACAAATATCTTGTTATGTACAAAATTGTTTTTGTATACTCTATTGGAAAATTCTTGAGTGAATTTCGTAAGATACTATCAAGTTTTGGTAATCATAGAGTAAACAATTTTTTGGACATGAATATAGGATTAATCCGTAATATAGATCCAGTCCATGAAAAATCAGTTTTCCAAAAGAAAGACCTAGTTGCAAAATCGGATTCGTATCCCCACAAATCAAGGTTTCCGATTTTGGAAGGATTTCCTATAACAAGTTATTTCCGGAAATTGTTATCTTCACTCCCTATAAAAGAAGATTATTCTGTGTTAATTATACAAACATCCTGGGATAGATTGTCTGAAACCGAAACTAGGGTTTTCCATACATCTTCAATTGTTGAAAATATGGGAAAGAGGAAAACTAGAGAAGAAATACCTGAAACTGAAACTTACAACCTGGATTTGAATCCGTTTATTCCTTCTGGTGATATCGAGAAAATAAAGTATCCCCACTTGATCAAAGACAAACATGAACTTACAATCTTTGTGGGTAGTACATGTTTTGAGAGATATCAATCTTGAAAAGGAGTAAATTTCACTGCTAAGAAGAGGTTTGATTTAGATGTTTCAGAAAGCAAATATGTGAAGTTTGTTCAAGACCGAAACTGGGGAAATTTGTTTGGGTTTAAAAAATATTCACCTGATATAGTAAGAATCTTCTATGCTAATATTCATAATATTAATCATGAGAATCTTACTTTTAGCACTCTTGTTGGATATACTTTTCACCATGTCGACAGAAATATGATATCAAAGATCATCAATTACAAAGTGAAGGGAAATCATTTGATTACTAGTTTTGAAATTGAGCACGATAACATTTCAAAACGTATCACTGGAAAATTTGTTGGCTAGAAGAATGGAAGAATGCTAACCAAAGAAATACCTTTTTATTTAAGGGTTTTCGGTAAACTTGCAATAACAACTCTTTTTGCTTGTACAAGAGATACTTCATAATGGGACAAGGATTTTGCTGAGTTTGTATACTTCCTCCTTGAAGGTAAGAAGCAAATTGATATTTGTGGAATGATTATCAATCAAATGATCAATATCTTTGAATCCACCAATGCCACAACATCCAAAGAAATCTTCGATATCTATGTCTCATCACCAGCATGTGTGAACACACAATGGGGAATAATTTTGGAGATGAGAAAGTCACTAAAACTGTCTCTCAGGGAATTATCAAGCAGAGATGAGTAAAACTCAAAAAAAAAAAAAAAAAAAAAAAAACTATTGTTTCAACTGCTCAAACCTATAGCAATGGAGATCTCTTGTTTCATATTTTATGTCTTGGAAGACAATTAAAGCGTATTGAAGAAACATTTTAGCATTTGCCGCTCGAAATGATCCAGAAACTCTTAAAGGAATCTTAAAGATCAATGATGAGTTCTTAAAATACGAGAAAGACCAAGACTCTGAACAAGAATCTGATGAGCAGCTGATAAATAAAGAATAAGATTAGGGTCTTATCTCAAGAAAAATAGACATCAGTTTTTGATTTATTTCGATTATTGTATAAGGTCTATTTTTTGAATAAAAATCAATATTTATGAATAAAATTATTATTTTAAAACTATTCTTGTGATAGTTTCCGATTACATAACATGTGCTTGAATGTTTATATTTTTGTTATGTGTTTTCGGTTTATGAGATGTCTGATTTCGGTTTTCATTAACCTTAATATTCGATCTCATATGATGTGAACCCTTATGGTTTGTGTGGCTTTTTGATTTAGCGGGACTAAGTTCTAGCCCATGTTGGCAGGCTTTATCAAAGGATCATAAGGTGTTCCGATTGAAACTCATATATGAAAAGTCACAATATGTTGAATTAATTTGTGTTTACATGAGTTGTGTTTAGCATAACATATGTGTTTCTGGTTTTCAACTCTTGCTATTGGCACGCATTAGTTAAAACGATTCAACCTTTCTCTGGTAAAGGTTGCCTTTTTTGTTGTTCTTTTGTTCTTGCGAGAGGATGACAACATATTGGGGGAGAGTTCTTATTTGAACTTGCTTTTAATGATATATCTTTTCGGGGAGAAGAGGATGTGGAATCTGAGGTAACGAATTTGTTAGTTAATTGTTTTCTGTTTAATAAAAGCATGTTTATATTGCATTTATTTTGCTTTTGCTTAACAAAATTTCGATACAATTGATATATTCCATTATGACGTGTATGGATGTGTGTGTATGTGTGATTCAATTGTTTCGGTTAAGAAAAACTCGTGTCAATTTATTTGGCTTATTGTTTGGTATCTTCTTTATTGTTGGGTATCAAGTGTTTTTCTTAACGAAATTTGGTGCAATTGCGGTGCTATAATGTCTATGTTTGTTTCAATTGCTTCCGATTAAGAAAATAATTGTGGAAGTCAATTTGTATTGGTTTGTATGTATTGTTTATGGCTTAACGAAATATGGGATCATTTGTTTAGTCTAATTCGTTTACGGATAAGAGAAACTAAGTTATTCGATCTTAGTTAGACTTATCAAATTGAAGGGATCGGTTATTCAAGTCTAATCGAATGACTTGACAAGAAAAACTAGTTAACTAACCTAGTGTATGTCTTGTCTAAAGATAAAGGTATAAGTTATTTTCTGAATAATTAGAGCCCGATGAGAGAAATAAAGTTAATTCTAGTCTTTATTTTGGTCTTATCGAAATAAGCGATTGTATGTTTACAATCTGTTTAACAAGGGGATTAATTTTCTTAGTCGAATTGTTAAACTATTAGGGAAAATTGCTCCGGGAAATAGTTTTCCTTGATAACATATTAAAATTAAATTACTTGTAGTGTCGGTTTTAATATTGGTTATCTAAAGTGGTATGTGAAACCTTCGTGCTTAACTCTTATAGGTTGTTTACAAGTCTTTTAGATTTTTAAGATCCTTTCGGTTTGTCCTTTATTTGCTCGAACCTTTGTCATTTTGTGACAAAAGGGGGAGAAATATATGGGTAAGCAAGTGATTTGCAATCACTAAGGAAATGACATTTGTGCTTAAATATTATATCTAACGAAAAGAGTAAAGCATTGACTAAGGGGGAAACATATCATATTGTTGTTGTAGTTATTTTGACTACAAAAAGGGAATAACAAAGATGTTCGGATTGAATATTTACATATCTTACCTTTAGGGGGAGTATAAGCTTTGTTATTAAAATGTCAACAACGACATTTATTGATGGAATATATGCAGGTTATTGTGCTGTTGAAATTTGGAATCAAGCGTGTGTAAAATGAATTCTTGTAATTTGTTTAATCCATACGTATTAAGAGTTTTGTCACTAAAATAGACAAAGGGGGAGATTGTTAGAGCATAGCTCGGTTGAACCCACCAAGCGTTGGTATGTCAAGTTCGGTTTTCATATTTTTTGTGTCAAAACTCATCTAAGAGTCGCTTGATTATGTACTAGAGACAAATTCGTTTACGTTAGACTAGAAAGTCTAGGAATGTTGAGACATACAAGTATTACTCGAAGACCAAGAACGTGAAGAAGTAACGAACCACAACGCGACAACATCCTTCCTCTTGAGGTTAGTGATATTGACTTGAACTGTTTCATTCCTAACATATCTTTCAAGTCGTGCTATATTAAAAACATAACGCAAAACATGTATTGGATATATTACTCTATTAGTGAGACATGATCACATGATCATAGTATTAGGGAATTAAACTACGAAGTATAACGCTTATCTTTTGACCTTCGTAGATATGACATCGACATAATCTTATGAATGCTTTGTTATGATTATGTGAATGGGTAAAGGTGAAGACTTTTTCCTAGGAAACAATGTTTTACATTTGTTTAAAGGAAGTACATTCATGAACTTGTTTTATGAATTGAAAGGGAAATCTCTAGGCTTATTGGTACGGCTATTCATTGCAAATCTTTGGACTACCAATATGTGTGAGATGGTAGAACCGATCGTAACTTTGTTATGTATCTTGGTACAACTAATCACAATGCACGACTTATGATTTGGTATATTTGGTTTTATTAATTAGTGTAACTTAGATCCTAAGTAATCACGAGATGGTATGATCGATATTTGTAATTGGTGTGACCGATCTATTAATTGGAGTGACCGATCATAGAGTGTTGTGTAATCGATCCTTGTAATTGGTTTAACCAGTCCTAGTAATTGGTGTAACCGATCCTGGTAATTGGTGTAACCGATCCTTGTGACTGGTGTGATCCATCGCAAGAAATACCATGAGTATATGGTAACCGGTCCTGGTAATTGATGTAACCAATCCTGGTAACTGATGTAACCGGTCCTGGTAACTTGTGTGACCGATCATAAGTGTTTCCATATTATGGTATAACCGATCCTAGTGATTGGTAAAACCTATTGAACCCATGTATGTGATTTGATATTTAATCAATCACATAGTAGTCTTGGAATAAAGGTGAACCAATTCTAAACTTGTTTGGAAGTGTGGTAAAACCGATTCCAAAAATGTAAATATGAAAGATGATTTACAGAGAAAGATATCAACATACTTTGAACACGGACAATAACTTTTATCATTTATTGTTCAAAGATATTCCTTAGTACTCAAGGAGATCCTGGACCCGAAATTAATAAGAATCTTTTAATTAAGGTTTTTGGTTATATATGCTTTTAATGACCAGCAATTAAATGCATATCTCTAGAGAATAAAAATTAGTAATGTGCATTTACTAATTGGAGATTTTCTATTGAGAGGTTTATGAAATTTTGGACAAGCATTTACAGGGGAATGTGAAAACTGAATCTTGTCATTCATTGCATATCTTGAGAATATTTTCGGTTTTTGGAAATTCCTTGGTGTCCAAACATCCTTGGTCTATAAATACCTAAGTTTACATTTCTAGCAAACCATCCTAAGAGCCAAGGCAAACTTCATCTTTTTGTTGTTTACGGTGGAGCCGTCTATCCGGAGAGGAAAGTACCCTTATTAGGCGAAATCTCTTACGACCGCTCGTTTAAAGACTTGAAGATCTACGAGTACCATTGGTGGGAAACTAGATAATTGCAGTGTTATTAGTTTTTGGTTGATTTGATTGACTAACGGTTGTTGAAATTTTGATTGCACATAGTTTGTTTATTCTTGAGAATCTTCTCTTCGATATAAGATTCACTCAAACTAGATCGAAGTATCGGCGAGATCTTTAGAACTTTTGTAGATCTAAAGACATCTTATGATAATCCATTGTTATGGAGACTCCGTTCTATGCGTGATTGATCACAAGAGATTCAAGTGGTGTTGTGCGGTTTTAATTGAAGATTAAAGAAGATTTGAAGACGAAGAAGATTTCTTATTGGTTTCTCATATCTTTGTGTTGCACAAACCTTGATCGGTTGGGATCCAACTAGAATCGGATTAGTTGTGTGAGATCAGCATTCACAATATATCTCTTTGAGATTTATTTGGATTGAGTGCGAATCTAAACTATGCTACTTCGGTAGTTGTTGGATAGATTGATCTAACCAGGCAAAGGAGTTTATTAGCTTAAACGGAAGAGCCTTTGCATATGACTTGAGATATATTTATCTGGAAAGAATCAATAGAGTTGTTACCAAACAGATTTGTTGTTCCTTTATTGTTTGGAATACGATCCAAAGGAATTTTTCCAGTGCGTGCACTCATCGAAGTCGGAAGCGCAGGGATACTGAGGAAACTAAGTAAACTAGGGGTAGTTACTTGGTCTCAACTATACGAAGTTGGTTTGGATTTTGTATAGCGGCTTAATTCTGAGAGTATTCAATTTTGGACTTGGTCCCGGGGTTTTTCTGCATTTGCAGTTTTTCTCGTTAACAAAATCTTGCTGTGGCATTTACTTTTCCTTTCCGCAATTATAATTGTTGTTATTATAATTTAAAGTAAATGACACAAACATTATCTCCGCTTTACTTGATAGTAATCTTATAGAGTTTGGTTAAGTCCGAACCTATTATCAAGTAATCACACTTTGGTAGTCATATTGTCTCGATCTCGTATCCATAGAAAATCACACAAAGTGTGAATACCGATAAGTAGTATTGTTTCGACTTTGTACATAGACAATCACTTTCAGTAAGAGGACTTATAGTGAATAAATTAAAGATTGTGGTGTATTTGGGTACCCTCGTCTTTTCAGAGACTAAGTCGTATAGTCATATAGACTTTCATATTATACACTTTTGATATTTCGAGTTGAGTTTAACTCGCTTATATCTTTCTCGAAATATGTGTTGGAAAGCTTTTTTCTTTAACTACGTTCATCATTATTCTTGACGTTTAGTCAAAAGATGATCATGTGAAAATTGCCCTGGAACATCTTACATGATTTGTGTGAGACAATCATTTGATATAGACTCGGAATGTTTCGTATTGATCATTCGATCACTTGAAAATTACTTATAAGCTAATAGTTTGTGTGAGACAACTATTGTCGTCTTCTAAGGATGTTTCAATGATTGAAATTGGAATTTAGAACAATTAACCAATTGTCTGGATATAGCACAGTATGCAAACTGTTGTAAGTTGATTCAGGTCCGGGAACCAAGTTTGCATACCCGTTTGCGAACGGTTTCACCTGAGTTCGGTCTGGAACGACAGTATGCGTACACGTTTGCAAACTGTCGGAAAAGATCAAAGTCTGGAACTTAAGTTTGCGTACCCGTTTGCAAACTTATGTGGTGAAGTTCTAAAATCGGTTAAGTATGATTTCATACTCATGAACAAATACATTTATATGTTAAGCAATGCAATCTTTGCAAACCGTGGCTAAATGTTCATGAATTGATTCTCTTGAATCAATTCCGATTTTGCTTCAATTGTGTCTTGTATACTTCTATGAGAATATAAATAATTGAACAACTCTATGAGTAACACAACTAGATTCATTTGATTATCAATTGATCTAGAAGTGTTAGATGAATGAGGTTAATACAAAAGTGTTCATATGGCTAACTTCGGTTAATTGTTATTGAGCCAACTCAATATACACGTTTAGGTACGGTTACCCATATCTAAATGAAGATATATTTCATTTGTGTGTGACACGCTAAGACCATTTAACGGTGGATAGATATTTCTTGAATCTTAAATCATGTTTTCATCTATCGGTGAATATTGATTGCTTTGTTAGAAAGATAATAACTTAGAATGCAAACCATGATTTGAAAGACTATATAAGGGAGAACTCTAGTAACTGGGAAACCTAATCCCCACACCTTCTGTGTGATACTAGTTGCGTACTAGAGTCGATTCTCCTCTAACTTAGGTTTTTCCTAAAACAGTTATAGGTTAACGACTTAAAAGCTTCATTGGGATTCTGAAGCCAGACCCAACTATTTTCTCTGTAGTTGCATGTTCTGATCTTACTTGTTCTATCGTATTGAGTACTATATTCTCTAAGATTGGCTCGAGA
Source organism: Papaver armeniacum (assembly GCA_023531295.1). Classification (NCBI taxonomy): domain Eukaryota; kingdom Viridiplantae; phylum Streptophyta; class Magnoliopsida; order Ranunculales; family Papaveraceae; genus Papaver; species Papaver armeniacum. Next base: position 58,365 of record JAJJWW010004384.1, read on the forward strand.
TTTATCTCCGATAGGTAAGATATAAATAGTAATCACAAAGCTCTTCGTATCATTCTTTGTGATTCCCCAAAAACTTGTTCCACTACCATATGGTTAAGTTGTTGTGAGGTGATTGATATTTCTAGGTTGTTTTTTGGGAATATAAGACCGGATTATCAATTGGTTCCTGTTCACCTTGATTTATCAAAAGACGGAACAAAACCTTTGTAGGTATTTATGTGGGAGACAGATTTATCTATCAGAATAAAATTTTCTGTGGGAGACAGATTTGTTTATAAAGTCTTCGACTTTGGGTCGTAGCAACTCTTAGTTGTGGGTGAGATCAACTAAGGGAATCAAGTTCATAGAATCCTGTTGGGATCCAGAGGCGTAAGGAACACGACTGTACCTTAATCGGTGTGAGACTTGGTTAGGGCTCAACTACATTCCAGTCTGAAGTTAACTTGTAGTAGTCTAGAGTCTGTAGCGGCTTAACGAAATATTGAGAAATAAAGAAGCAGATTCCTATCTGTTTATGTACGGTTACCCATATCTAAATGAAGGTATATTTCATTTGTGCGTAACAAGCTAAGACCATCTAATGATGGAGATTAATTGCTTTAATTCTAAGCAAACTTAGCTTGAATCTTAAATCAGGATTTCATCTAACGGTGAATATTGAATGCTTTGTTACTAAGCTATCTTATCATTGATTGTATGCAAACCCTGATTTGAAATACTATATAAGGGAGAACTCTAGCAACTGGAAAACCTAATCCCGGCACTTTCATGTGTCCTAGTTGCGACTAGAGTCGATTCTCCTTTAACCTAGGTTTTTCCAAAACCATATTATGTTAACGAATTCAAGACTTCATTTGGGATTCGTGAAGCCAGATCCAACTATTTTCTTTGTAGTTGCGTATTCCAATCTTACTTGTTCTATCCTATTGAGTATTATCTTCTCTAAGATTTTCTCGAGATTTATCTCTGATAGGTAAGATATAAAAAGTAATCACAAACTTCTTCGTCTCAGACTTTGTGGTTCTACAGTAACTTCTTCTACCACCATATAGTTAAGTTATTGTGAGGTGATTGATATTTCTAGGCTGCTCTTCAGGAGTATAAGACTGGATTATCAATTGTTTCATGTTCACCTTGATTTATCATAAGACGGAACAAAACTTCATAGGTACTTCTATGGGAGACAAATTTATCTATCAGAATAGACTTATCTGTGGGAGACAGATTTGTTTATAAGTCTTCGACTTTGGGTCATAGAAACTCTTAGTTGTGGGTGAGATAAGCTAAGGGAATCAAGTACGCAGAATCCGACGTGGTTCTAGAGGTGTAAGGAACGCGGCTGTACCTTAATCAGTGTGAGACTTGGTTAGGGCTCAACTACATTCCAGTCTGAAGTTAACTTGTAATAGGCTAGTGTTTGTAGCGGCTTAATACAGTGTGGTGTTCAAAACTGGACAAGGTCCGGAGGTTTTTCTGCATTTTCGGTTTCCTCGTTAACAAAATTTCTGGTGTCTGTGTTATTTCTTTTCCGCATTATATTTGTTTATATAATTGAAATATCACAGGTTGTGCGTAGTTCAATCAATTAGTAAATCCGACCTTTGTTTGTTGGATATAAATTGATTGACACTTGGGCACTGGTCTTTGGTACCGTCTAAGTATTTCTCATATCAACCAGGCTCATAGATTTCTATCTGTTTGATTTGCTTGATTGGATTGAGAAAAAAGATATAACTCTTTGATATCTTTCTTGATAGAGCTCACTTTATAAGTTGGTGCTCTCGGAATAATATTGGAGTTAGTTCATACGGATTTCCGAATGAATTATTGGGTGTGGTTGTTATACCCCGCTTTTTTAATTGGTATCAGAGCAGGCAAACACGCTAAGACCTCATAAGTTTGTGTTTGTAGCAATCTGACTCTATGGACAGAAGTGTTGTCTCTGACAAACACATTACCAAGAATAAAAGTTAGAAAATGTGACTACTTGTAATCATGTTTCTCTGATGAAACCAGTTTCAGAAGCTAAATTGCAAACCCTTCCTATTGCTAAAGATGTGCTTGTAACTTCCTATAATCAAGGAATCACCACATCTCACAGAAGAAAGAAATCTCCTAACGATGGTGTTAAACCTATTCACTCTAATCACTCGGGTAATTAGAAAGCGTGTCTCTTTTGTGATTCAAAAGGACATGTCCGACGGAAGTGCAAATTTATTTTGAATGACAACTGTATTGGTCGACTTCAACACACCTTAGATTTAATACTCAAGGGTGTAACTGACATTCGTATGTCTAAACCAATCGGTTTTAGTACTCACATTGTGAATCCTTCCAGGAAAGTCAGTTCAATCTTCTCTTCTGACGTTCGAACTTGTAATAGTAATATAAACACAAATCGGTCAAGGAGATTTCAAAAAGAACCTTCTCAGACTAAGAAGGGAGTTGTTGTTCAAGATGTGAAAAAGGTACCAGAAGGTGTAAACCACAATGGAGATGTGAAGTACAACCTAAATTTGATAATTGAAGGATATAAAGATCTTATCAATAGGCTGTCGAATTCCTCCATACAAACCACTTCAGGTAAGGATTCAAACTTGGTTTCATACTTTTATGATAATAAGTTTTATGATACTTTTTCACATCAAAAAGGGTTTCCTCACAAAATTAGAAGAAAAAAGAGGTTTAACCAAGAATGTTGTTCAATTGATGAGCATAATGCTCATACTTGTGTTAATTAATCACAAGGATTGAAACCTCACTCATGAAAAATCCTGCTGAGTAAGATGGGCTAATAATCAGGTATACTTGATGGCAAAAATGTCCCTTGTTTGGTTGAGCTACTATCTTTTCTTTTGTTAGCTAGACTTTTTCCCGAGACATTACTGCATAAGTATTTTAATTTTCTTCAAAAATATCAGTTTTGTTTTGAAAATTTTAGTTGTTACATTTTTGGGTTGTGTGTGCTACTCTTATGCTATAAATTTTCCTCTTGTGAGAATATAAAATTTATTGAGCTAAGATTTGTGAAAGAAATATTTTCACTTAGCAAAATTTTGTTGTGTAACCATTATTCTTGGTGGATGGGTCTTTACATCATTTCTAAAGTTTCCTTCTATGGGTTAAGTTTGTGTTCGTATGGGTACCCGTGGTTACAAGTCACGAACCAACTCTAACAAACCCTAAAATATATTCCCTGAAAATCCGTTTATATACCTATCCTATTGAGTTGAGCTATCTCACTCTAGGTTATTTTTCTCATATCAAGAATGTCATCTCCTTCCCGCACTTGTGATTTTACGAAAGGGTTTCTTGATAAAGGTATGGGCTACGGTTCCAAATGGAAGAAGAAGAAAAGAATACTGGTAGAAGATGACTTTGTCGAATCTCAAAACTCTGAAGACTATCATGATGTCTCATGCTATTATGCATATACCCATCAAGATGTAGAGCATGAAGGGATGATTTCTGCTGAAGTTGTTCATGATTTTCTTAAATACTTTGAGGAAGCAAAACCGCAACTCGTTGATACTATGAAAGGTCTCGATATGTTACGAACTGAGTTGAAAAGGTTTAATTCTGACCTTGTTCTCATGAAGACGCATGTTAAAAATCTTCTCAATGAGGATATCTTCTCCGAATAAGCAGTAGATGTTGTCAATCACAAGCTCAAAGGTCTTAAAACCCGTGAGAGTTCCGAAAGTGTGCTTTAATTTGAACACATTTTTGTTTTGGTTTTAGGAGTTGATTTTATTTTTTCTAGGTGTTTATGGGTGAAAATTGTTTCTGCGGTTTTTGGTAAATTTGGGTGTGTGTGGATGAGAAACGAATCTAAACCCTAAACAAATGCACTGCACGGGAGTGCTTTTGATTCGAGAGATCAATCTGTGCAATTCTGGCCTAAACCAAGAAATGGTCGTTCCATACTTTCTTCGGTCACAAAGTGAAGGAGATGGGGTTGATCTTAGGGAGGGAAGCGAAGAAGGTGTTGAGAATGTGAAGTTGTTGGCTGTTTATGACTTGTATCAGAATATCGAACTGGCTTGCAATAATGTAAGCAGCTCTGGGTGTTTGAATACGTTGTATCAACACTTGATTTCTGTCTCTTCTGGAAATAAGGAGGAGAACCTATTTATACAAGCCATTGAGCCTAACCCTCGTCTCTCGTGGGAAGTGGAGGAAGTGGAGTGATGGAGTAGTGGGAATCGTGTTAATGTCTCACGATCATCCTTTGCTCACTCTTCCCATCATCACTAACCATCCATGTCTTCCTGACACGTTCTTGTGATGGCGTGTTGCACGCTAAACCGCCAGACCAATACCCCAGTAAGTATCCCCCAGTTTGTGACATGCTTGATGTCTCGATTGTGTGGATGTTGGACCCACAGAAATCAGCATACATTGCTAGGTTAAATAACTAAGTTATTTGGGAAATCGATATTTATGAAATATCGTGTGTATTCTATGCATGTAATGCATCGAATACATTCAGCATGTATGAAGCATCGTTGTTTTTAAAGCTTAACGGAATAAGCCGTGGATTAGGCGTCTTATAATAGCACCACGTCCAACCATCTTCGAGTGATCGTTTGGAGGCTGCATGGGCGAGCCATGCTTTGGCCGATCACTGTATGTGGAAGAGCGGCGGACGGTGATCATGGGAATGCTTTATTGGTCGTTTAACTCCTATCCTGGGCTGCCTAACCAAGCTGGTAGATTTGGACGGACGAGATGATATATGACGCTCATCTCGCGACCGTTGATGGAGTTTTAGGGTTTTGGAGAGTACGCAAGCATCACTCTTGACTTGGTCGAAACCAAGCATGGGAGGCGTTTTTGGCAGGACCGATCAGGCATGCGTGTAGACGGCTTTCCGGTGTACACGTCCGTACCTCACTGTCTCATGAAGGTGTGATCTAAGACACTCAATTTGACCGGCAAAGTTGAGTGGTTGAGATCGGTTTGCGGTAGAAATCCATTGCCGCAACTGAATTGGAAACCGCGTGACATGCCTAGTTTGGGCGCGCGTTTCGAGACGTTCGGCCATGGTTGGCCTAGGCCGATCGGTCATGCGTGTAGATGGGCCCACAGTGATCACGTTGACATGCTTGGGACCTTTTAAGTCTACATCTACACCCTCCATCCAAGATTGCGAAGATGGACGCTCGTGATCGATTAGCGACACATGTAATATGCCGCAAACCCTAATTAGGGTTTTGGATCGGTCGTGTGCATGTAACTTTAACCAAACGGTTTTGCATGCTATGCTCCTCCCTTGGGGAGGCCGATCATGTGGGGCCCACGTTGGGCTGATGGTGAACATGTATGTACCTGTCCAGGTGGTCCTAGGCGCGATCTAAGCCATCTAATTATGCTGGCTAAGTTGGATAGTTGTGATCAATTTAAGACACTAGTGGAGCTTCCGCGACCCTTTAAAGCATCATGCCAGCCATGTTTCGAGCAAACGTTCATTGCTCTAGGGCATTGCTGTGAGAAAGCCGATTGGGTAGGTGAGAAGTGGGCCCGCCAACGTGTGTGTTAGCGCTTCCCTGATCATTCATGGGATGATCTAATCCGTCCAACCATGCCGGTGAAGTTGGACGGTCATAATGATTTTAAGACTGCTTTAAGAAGTCTTGCTCGTTCGAGCCTTCTTCAAGCAGCGCGGCCACCTTACTCTGGGATGGCATTTGACGGCACTGGAGGGGTGCGGGTGATGTTCGAACGGCTAGGGCATAAGTGGGCCCGCCGGTGGTCATCACGATGATGGCATACTCTTGCCAGGGTTTGGCTAGGCTTGTTAAATTGCGCGGCCAACTTGTGTGGTTGTGATCGTTTCGAGACCGATTTGGATAGTCTAGATTTTTCTTAAGGAAATTAAGCATGCTCGATCGGCTAACCAAAGCGCGTCGATGCGAGACTCTGTCGAGATAGTGATGTAGCATGTGTGGGTATTTCATGCATGTCTCAATATTGGCACGGAGATTCATGCTACTCACTGAGAGTGAGCACTCGATCGTCATGTCATGTCAATGATGAGAGTTCCAACGAGAACACAACATGAAAAATACCAGCAAATCATGCATTAATTGTTAATTATTAATGCTAGCAAAATTCCTGAGAATATTTGGGATGGTCTGTTGCACGCACCATTCTGGGGTGAATTTTGTGTATTTATTGAATTACTTTGAATAAATAAAGTGAGGAGGTACTCATCACTCATCGAATGGCTCTATCCTTTTCAGGATGTCAGCGCATCAAGTTTGGTTTTACAATTTTAGCCCTGAACTAAAATCCACCATCAACACTAGGAAACTTCTTATGAGAATATTCTTATGTTTTAAGAAGGATAACTAGGGTTTAGAATAGCAAATATTGTGATTACACATAGCTATTGCCAACGATTTTCATCTTGCAATGTCTTTAGATTTATTTATTTAAATTCTAAGTTATATATTGCAAAAATATGTTATGGGATATGTTGTGTTTACGTCCGTGAACTATGATTATCTCATATACACTCAAAAGTTAAGTCTATTATGTCTTTATGTAAATATTGATAAAAGATGGAATGAGCTTTTGATATATTCCGCAGTATTGATCTTTCCCTGATTCACTTCTATGCGAAAGTACCGTATGGCTCCATAAGTTTTCTTATGTTGAGTGTTTCCGATTAAATTAATCTATAAGGTCTCTTATGGTTAATTTATTCGAGTTTATTGGATGTAAATCCATGTGGTTTGTTGATATCCAAAGAAATCCTTCTTTTCTTGTAAAAGTAAGGTCGCTCTTGTTGTTCTTTCGGAATGACATATGATATGGGAGAGTTATTAATTGAACTTGTGCTTAATTGTCAAATCTTTGTGGGAAGTGCGGATGTGTAAAATTGTAGGAGTTATCTTGTATCTTTATAAAATCCTTGATGAATACACCAAGTTTCGACTATGTGAAATCATCGAAACAAAGTTGATATGTTCTATTTTAGTCATGAATTATCTCTTTGAGAATTTCATTATGATCCCGTAGTTTTCGTACCTTTGCCAATTTATATTGACAAAAAGGGGGAGAATTATTTGGTAGTTCACACTACATACATATGTTTTACGGATCATTATGTAAGGGTGAGTGGTTTTCATTGTGATATGAAGTATTGACTAAAGGGGAGTGATACATATCACAATAGTATTATTGTCAAAGTTGTGATGCAATTGGACTTTGATGATGTGTAATAATACTATGACACTGTATAACAATGATTGAGAACAACTGTTTTGTTATTGTTATGGCTACGGATCTTAAACAACAATGATGCTGAGTTGAACACGTTCAGAATTGCTGGAGTACTTTGAGTAACGAAGAATTCAAGGAATGTTGAAGAGGCAAGGAAATCAACCATGATGGATGAGAAGCTACAAAGTTTATTTATTTTGTAATCCATATGTATTGATAGTTTTGTCACTAAAATTGTCAAAGGGGGAGATTGTTAGAGCATTTCTCGGTCGAACTCGCAAGCGTTACTATCTCAAGCTTGTTTGTCAAGTTTAGTTGATCAAAACTATAGTCTTGATTTCTAGTCTACTTATAGCTATGTCTCGGATTATGATAGAATGCGTAGTTGAGCTTTAGACTTCACGGCGTTCACTAATTCAAGACCAAGATCTGAGCTTGGAGGAAGTTCATCAACAAAATTTATGTGGAAACTAAAACTTATCTATCACTCAGAAGTCTATTCTATTATATCTCCTAATGAGACTAAGTCATATAGCTGTATAGACTTTTACATTATACACATTTGATATTTCGAGATGAGTTTATCTCGCGTATCTATTTATCGAAATATATGTTGGAAGCTTTTTACTTTAACTATGTTCATCATATTCTTGACGAGTTTAGTTAGAAACAATCTATTTGTTGGAAACTAAATATTAAGTCAAAAGATGGTCATGTGGAAATTTTCTTGAATCATTTTACATGATTTGTGTAAGACAATCATTTGATGACGACTTGGAAAGTTTTGTATTGATCATTCGATCACTTGAAAATTACTCGAAGCTAATAGTTTGTGTGAGACAGTTATTGTCATATTCTAAGTATGTTTCAATGATTGAAATGGGAGTTTAGAACAATTAACCATGTCTGAATACAACACGGTATGCAAACCTAGTATGCGAACTGTTTTGTAATGATTCAGTCCAGGAACCTTGTTTGCGTGCCTAGTATGCGAACGGTTTTATCTGTAAAGGTCCGGGAACCTTGTTTGCGTACCTTGTATGCGAATGGTTCTACCTGAGTTGGGTCAGGGACGGCTGGTCGCGTACCTGGTATGCGAACAACTAGACAGGCCAAGGTCCGGAGCTGCTGTTCGCGTACCTGGTTTGCGAACACAGTGGTTTAATTAGTTCTAAAATCGGTTAAGTATGATTCTCATACTCATGAACTAAACATTTATGAAGGAATGCAATCTTTGCAAACTGTGGCTTAATGTTCATGAATTGATTCTTGTATAAGTACTTTGTACGATTACAAATCAATCCGATTTTGTTTCAATTTGTTCATATATATTTCTATGAGATATTGAACAATTGAACAACTCTATGTGAAACACATTTAGATTCATTTGATTATCTTTCATGTTTGATTGATCATCAGATTTGATCTAGAAGTGTTAGATGAATGTGGTTAAGACAAAAGTGTTCATATGGCTAACTTCAGTTAACTATTATTGAGCCAACTCAATATACACGTTTAGGTATGTTTATCCATATCTAAATGAAGGTATATTTCATTTGTATGTAGCAAGCTAAGACGATCTAATGGTAGAGATTAATTGCTTTATTTCTAAGCAGACTTAGCTTGAATCTTAAATCGGGATTTCATCTAACGGTGAATATTGAATGCTTTGTTACTAAGCTATCTTAGCTTTGATTGTAAGCAAACCCTGATTTGAAAGACTATATAAGGGAGAACTCTAACAACTGAAAAACCTAATCCCGAAACTTTCCTGTGTCCTAGTTGCGACTAGAGTCGATTCTCCTTTAACCTAGGTTTTTCCAAAACCATATTAGGTTAACGACTTCAAGACTTCATTTGGGATTCGTGAAGCCATATCCAACTATTTTCTTTATAGTTGCGTATTCTGATCTTATTGGTTCTATCGTATTGAGTACTATCTTCTCTAAGATTTGCTCGAGATTTATCTCCAATAGGTGAGATATAAAAAGTAATCACAAAGTTCTTCATCTCAGACTTTGTGGTTTCGTAGTAACTTCTTCTACTACCATATAGTTAAGTTATTGTGAGGCGATTGATATTTCTAGGCTGCTCTTTGGGAGTATAAGACCGGATTATCAATTGTCCTGTTCACCATGATTTATCATAAGACTGAACAAAACTTCATAGGTACTTCTGTGGGAGACAGATTTATGTATCAGAATAGACTTATCTGTGGGAGACATATTTGTTTATAAGTCTTCGACTATGGGTCGTAGCAACTCTTAGTTGTTGGTGAGATTATCTAAGGGAATCAAGTGCGCAAAATCCGGCGTGGTTCTAGAGGCGTAAGGAACGCGATTGTACCTTAATCGGTGTGAGACTTGGTTAGGGATCAACTACATTCCAGTCCGAAGTTAACTTGTAGTAGGCTAGTGTTTGTAGCGGCTTAATACAGTATGGTGTTTAAAGCTGGACAAGGTCCGGGTTTTTTCTGCATTTGCGGTTTCCTCGTTAACAAAATTTCTAGTATCTGTGTTATTTCTTTTCCGCATTATATTTGTTTATATAATTGAATTATCACAGGTTGTGCGTAGTTCAATCAATTGGTAAATCCGAACTTTGTCTGTTGGATATAAATTGATTGACACTTGGGCATTGGTCTTTGGTAACGTCCAAGTATTTCTCATATCAATCAGGCTCATAGATTTCTATCTATTTGATTTGATGATTGGATTGAGAAAAAGAGATATAACTCTTTGATATCTTTCTTGATAGAGCTCGCTTTATAAGCTGGTGCTCTCGGAATAATATTAGACTTAGTCCATACAGATTGCCGAATGAATTATTGGGTGTGGTTGTTATACCCCCGTTTTTTCACTATTGGTTTTCTTAGTAGTGTCCAAAATGTTCTTTCAAACTTATTAGCGGGAAGGTTAAAGTTTGTAACGTCAAAGCTTATTTCTGATCTCCAATGCGCTTTTGTTAAGGATGGGAAAATTTTGGATGAAATTCTAGTTGTTGTTGAGTGTGTTAATTTTAGAATAAAGATGAAATCTTTTGGAATTATGTGCAAGATTGATATAAATGAGGAATTTGATAATGATGGTCGGCGTTGTTAAAAATTTTAGAGGCATAAATAGATTAACTAGATGAGATGATGTGTAACTTCAGCTCAGCTTTATATTCTTGTAAAATTCTAAAGATAAATTTAGGAAAACTAAGGGTCTTAGACAAGGGAATTCACTGTCGCCTTTCCTTTTTCTCCTAGTAGCGGAGATTTTAACCAAATCTATTGCTAAGTTAGCATAAAATGGAAGTCCAAAAGGTTTTCAAATTAATGAGGGGAGAGCTTCTATTTCTCATCTAAAATTTGTTGATGACACTGTGATTTTTCTTGATGAAATGTTCGGCAAGTTCATGGTTTACTGGCTATTTTAATTCTTTTTGAAACTCATACGAGATTGAAATTGAATTTAGAAAATAATTCAATATTGAAACTACAAATTTACTAATTATATTGTTGAGGCATATGTAAGCATATTTTTATTGGCATATCGTGGGTCCTGACTTGATAGCTGCATTTGAATTTTGTTGGATAAATAAGTCCGTCCCTTAAGGTATCGAGTCTAATTTCCTAGTTCTAATTCCTAAAGTGAAGGGAGCAAAAAAGACTTCACCAAAATCTTTACCACCAGATTCAATTTATTGATGCACAAACTAGTATCACCACATCAAGTTGCTTTTACAAAAGTATGATGCATATATAAAAACATTCTTTTGGCTTCATAACTAGTAAATGAGATGCCAATTAAGAGAAAAGGAGAAAATAATGGTTAAAAGATTGATATCACACAAGCTTATGATACAATAAGCTGGGAATTCATCCTTGAAGTTCTGAGAAGATTTGGATTTTCAAATTCCTTATGAGAATGGTTACTAAAATTATTCAATTCAACTAAGGTACATATTCTTATCGATAGGGCCCCTGTGGGGTTCTTTGGAGTTGGGAGGGGGTTAAAACAAGGTGATCCTTTACCACTTTCTTTCTTTGTGATTGCGTAAGATGTGTGAAGTAGGAAACTAACACAAGCCGTCAATTCTGAAATAATTCAAGCCATAGTAGATATAATAGGGATTTATCCAACACATCTTCTATCTGCCAATGATATTTTTATATTCTATAATGGAAATAGAAAAGGACTAGATAATTTTATGAAATTGATGGTAGATTATCAAGCATCTTATGGAAAAATAGTAAGAAAAATAAAAGCAAATGTTTTGTTGGTAGTGTTCCTAACTGTAGAATTTGTAGATGAAGAGATATTACTGGTAATGTACAATACTTACAAATGAAATTAGCTAACTTCCCAAATAAGTATCTTGGTGGTGTTCTTATGCCATGTAAAATCAAATATTTTCACGTTCAAGCTGTTGTTAGATATTTGGAAAGGGAACTAACTTGTTGTATGTTCATTCAAAAATGGTGTTGATGTTGACTATTCCTATTTTTAATATGTCTGTATACAAGTGGCCTAAAAGCCTCATTGTAGAATATGAAAAAATTATCAGAAATATTCTATGGTGGGAATCATGAAGAGAGAAAATCCATTACACTCAACAGGGATGATGTGTGTATTCCAGCTGCTTAAGGAAGTTTGGGTATTAAATAACTTGAAGATATTAACAAAGCATTATTGATGAAGCTGCGCCTTCTATGGAAGATTCAAATTGAAGATGGTGAATGGGCTAGATTCTTTAATGCAAAGTATAAAGATACCAAAGGAATGTGGATTAGTTACTACAAATAATCCTTTGTAAGCGCAGGACTCAAATGGATTTTGAAAGAACTTGATGAAGATACTAAAAGGATTATTAGCAATGGCAATAATGTCTCTGTTTGGTATGAGAAATGGCTTAATGACACTGCTCTTATTAATTTGGTGGAGACTGAAAATGAGTATGTTAATAAAAATTTAAAGATGAATATGAGTGAGCTTATTCATAATAGATAATTGTGTATACCTGAAGAAATTCTGGATTTTATATTTGTGAATGATTTTCCTGTCTTACATAAATGAGGGGATAGAAGAGTATGGATTTTATATTTGTGAATATTAATTGTTGTTGATGCATATATTAAGGTAAAAATAAAATGCCACGTCAGATTCTTCTTTAAACAAATTTGGAGATCATGGATTCATCCTTCTACATCAAGTAATGTTTGGAAGATGGTGAGATGGGTTTGTGCAACTGATGAAAATGCAGAAAACAAAGGTGTTCAGTTATCTTCGAAATGTTATATATATGGAAATGATCAAGATACTTTAGATCATTTATTGTGGTACTGTAATTTCAGTCAGTTACCTTGGGGTTGGTTAAGTGGGATTTTTGGCTTCTTGAATCCTAATTCTTTTTGTGACATACTTCTCTTCAATAAGCATAAAATTCCTATTGTTAAGTAGATTGGAGAGTAGAAACTGCAACATGAGATAAAAATCTGGTTCACTAGTAATAAAGTGGTATTTGAAACAATTTCTTCTCATGCTTCTAAAGTGAAGCACAAAGTACTTCATTTAACCCATGATGGTATTATCAGAATGTTGCATTTAGGGTGGAATTCATTTTATGATTTACAGATTCTCAAGACCTTTTCAGTGGCTTGTAGAAGAGTTAAGGTTATTAAAATTTTGGAATGTTATTTCATATTGCCTCTTCCTGACTATATTCTAATATGTTGTGATGACTGCTATGAGAAATCCTGGGTTATCAAGATATGGTTTTCTACACAGAGTTGCAAATGGTGACTGTATTGGAGCAGAATTAGGTGGTATAAGAATAGTTTCAAGCTTCATAAATGAAGATATCAAAGCACATGAATGGCAAGTGAAAAGGGATTTTTTAGGGTACTCATTCAATCTGATTCTAAAACAATCATTAGGGTTTTGAAATCAGAGTTACTTACTTGGATAATTTTTGCTAGAATAACTTAGCAATAAAAGGTGTGATTTTTTATTTTATTTTTAGTTTAAAAAATAAATAAATAAGAGGTATGATTTTAGGAAGGGATCAAGTTGCTCAATATCATCCTACACCTCCTTTCCTATGGAGGTTAGAGTGGCCAACTGAGACATACTTTAGATTTGGTTGAGAGTTTATAATTTTAGCATACTTGTAAATTGTAATACTGTCTGGTTGAAAATTTGGAAATTTTGGTAATAAAATCTTACAAATAGGATGTTGTTTTGGCTCATATTTACTGAGGCTTATGCAGCAAGAATAACATAGATTAAGAAATTCGTCATTTTATTCTTAAGTAGTTAACTTAATACAAACAAGTCTTTTAAAAAAAAATGTGTATATTCTACTTAATCTAATAAACTCTCTTCAATTAAAAAAAAAAGTGTGATTTTTAGGAAGGAGTCAACTTGTCCAGTATCATTCTAGACCTCCTTTCCCTTTCAGGTTAGAGTGGCCAACCGAAGCATACTTTAGATTTGGTTGAGAATTTACAATTTTAGCATACTTGTAATAGTGACTTTTGGTTGTAATATGTAGTTGGAAATTTGGAAACTTTGGTAACAAAATTTTACATGATTTCGCAAACGGGCCGTGAGTTATAACTCTAAAGGTGTCACTATCCATCCACAAAAAACCCATCAAAACAAAAGTAACACAAAAACCCCAAAGGTGTCACTATCCACCACCAATCACCACCAACCAGTAACACCAATACTAATCAATGGTAACATGACAAACAGCATCACTGCCATCATCCCATCATCACCAACCAGCAATACCATCATCGCCGCCACCACTACCATCACCAACCACCACCACCATATCCACCATCAATATATACCAACACCACCATCTCCACCAACCAGCACCACCCATCACCATTAGCTTCATAACCATCATTGCCACCACTAACTACCACTACTAGCAATCAACACCACATCCACCAACAAATGCTAGCACTACCATCACCATAAAAAGAACCAACACCACCACTAACCAGAAACAATACCACCAAAAATTTGGGTTCATCATAAACTTACTGTTTCATCGTTAAAATCTTTGGTTTCATGATAAAAAAATAGGCAAAAATAAGTTGAAACCAAATCGGAAAATGGGTCATTTGTCCAAATATTTTTAAAACATGGTTCTAATGGACGAGTAAAAATTAGTAAGGGTGAAATGGACACCAAAAAAATAGCAAGAATGAAACTGGATTCATCCTGGCTTAAACTTAAAAAAGAGTAAGGATGAAACTGGATGCATCCTGATGTAAATTAAAAATAAGAAAAAGTATTTGAAAATGGGTAAGATGAAACTATTTACATCCTGACTATTTTTACATTTTTGTCCATTTAAACAGTATCAAATTTTACATGTCTTTTTCACCCAGGAATTGTTGATTTTGGTCTTTTTAACCAATTTTGTGAAACCAAATTTGGTTTCATCATAGAATTTTGGTTTCATCGTACAATTGGATGAAAACAATTTTGGTTGGGGTTTTGTATTAATTTTTAAAAATTTGGGTTTTTTGTATCAATTTTGTTTAATATGGAGTTTTAATGGATCCCAACATTTAAACGGAGTTTTTGTACTCCAAATTTGGTCACCTTGGTGTTTTACTACTAATTTCGTTTAGCAAAACAATATAGGACGCTGTTTTTGAGGCTTATGACGTTATGCAGCAAGAATAACATAGATCATGAAATCCATCATTTTATTCTTAAGTAGTTAATACAAACAAGTCTTTTTAAAACTTAAATGAGATCAGATGAATTTATAATCGTATCACCATTATTATCGTCCCCCATAAGCAGTACTATGAACCCTTTTCACCGTGTAAACATTTAGAATCCTCAATATAACCTGGTTACTAGTACACCTGGGTGTCTTAAACTGGCTCATAGCTGCTCCATTCCCAACAAAATAATCCAGAATTCGCTTAAATGTTCCTTTTTCTACAATGCAAAGTTCCAACGGTCCAATAGATTTGGATTTCCTTGAAACTACGTATCCATAATCTACGAAAGACTCGTCCATTTGCCTGCAGCACTCGCTGAGAGTTCCTTCCTCGACTTCACCCTTAATCTCCCAATAAATTACATAATTACCCGGCTGTTTCGTAACGTTGGCGTGGCTCGTGAAGTCTACTATTTCAGCTTTCTCTCTGCTTAAAAGCTGTGATCCTCTCTCTACCACAAACTGAAGGTCTTTCTCTGTATTTTTGTCGATATTTACTGTTAGAATTAGTTTTCTTCTGCAAGTAAAATTCAGTTTTGGGGTTCCTTTGTAAAAACCAGCAACTTCAACCACATCTCCTAATCTATACCTGTAAAGCCCTGAAAGAGAAACATCAACAACAAATTAATGAAGCAAAGATATTTTGCTAATTATTTTGTTTAGTTGGGAAAACTCTCACCATCAAAATAAAGAGAGCCCCAAAAAGGCAAGACTTTCCCCTAAAATCTAAGTCACTTACAAAGCACAGTTACATGTTAACTGGAGTACTTTTGTTGCTATTAATTGAAATAATGAGGAGATCTCTAACCATCCTGTACTAGACTACAGTATTATTACCAACTAATTAGTTTCCTGATGCAGAGCCCGCCAGCTTAGCTTATTAGCTACTGTGTTGGGTCCTAATCATCCGCCGATATTTACAGGTGGTTTTTACAACTATGGCATTTGTCATTAATCTACTGCCTGAGAGGTATTGAATCAACAGTTGTAAATTACGTATAAACAAATTAATGCTGCGGAGTTCGAGAGAGACGGAGGATATAGCAAAGGGATAGAGAGACCAACCTGTAAAAGTTGTAAGAACCAGCTCGTATTCCTGACCAATCTTAACTTTAGAAAGTGGTACTGGTTCATCTTCTATAAAGTCATCAATAGCTGCTGAGGGGGTACTGATGTAACCTTTTTTATCTCTATGAAGAGGTATAAACTCAAAGTAAGAAAATGTGGGTACAATAGTAAAACTGACATCTTCAGGAGGACAACAGGGTTCAATATTGACACCAATCCAACTTTCTGTCGATCCATAATCGGCACAAACAATTGGCAAACTTCCTGAATAATGTCTCAACTTTTTCAAATAAGGTTGCATTGATCCTGTCATTATTGAGTAGACGTACTTGGCGTTAGGCCATAGTTTCGGTATTACCGAAAACCAATCCGTCACATCTAGTTCCTTGCATTTCTCTTCAATCCTTGAAGCTAAACATGGGTTTGGAGATAGGATTTCCAAAACGGCTTTTCTCATCTTATTTGAAGTGACTTTTACCGAATTTAAAGTCCCTTCTCTTATATCTTGGACGATACATTCCCAAACTTCCTCAAATGTTGTGAAAGCTTGTACTATACTATAAGCAAATGTGGAAGTGATGAATTCAACTTGATCACAGAAAATAAGACCAAGTAAAAGATGGCAATATGTCGATTCTTTATAATCTCCACCTGAAATTACTTCTTGTGGACTACAAGTAAATGATTTTGTTTTCGTTTGTTTGATTTTGAATTCTTCACTCGCGTAATAATGACTTGTTGCTGTTCCTACTGCTATTCCTCCTTTTGTTCTTGATTGTGCACTGCTGTATATGAACTCAAGTATCCTTCCTCCTTCCCTTATTGGAAAAACCCTATAATATATGAGATAAACAAGAGTCAGAGGTCACTGAGAAATTAATAATGGTAGCTCAATTATAGGCACATTTTGGATTCTTGTTGCATGGGTTCTTGAAACAACCCGTGCACACTGTAAAAAATAGAACGTACCCTTTTTGCTTTGGAATAAATGTGAAGTATATGAATGAAAAAAAGATTGGGAAGAACATCTTATCAAAAGAAAAAGAGAGAACAAAAGAAGCTGGTTTTGATGATATATCTAGAGAGGGGAAGTTAGGACCTTGATCTGTAAGCAGCAGCCAATCTAAACATCTGCAGTGTTGTTTGTGAACTATGACGAGTGAAAGGAACGTACTTTTGTCTTCCTTCTGTTGTTCCTGAACTGAAAATCACAAAACATTAAAAAAAAAAAAAAAAAAAGTAAATCAAGTGACAAACAAATTCAAAAACATCACAAGAAAATTCACTGTTTTTCCTATCATGTCAATTCACTCTATCTTGTTCATTTTTCTCCCGAACAAAATAGGTTTTCGCTCATTATTGTTATGAGATGAAATAATAAGAAAAAGACTAAACGGCGGTTGTAAAATGAAAATGCTCATCATCATGAAGTTCCGGAATTCAACAAGGTATCAAGAATTCAACCACATCTACATTAGACTACAGAAACATACTGGGTTGTAGTTGCGGCGTACGTTAAGGTCCTCACCTTAAAGAAAGAGTAGTAATAGCTTCTTGAGTGAGAACAGGTGTCAAATCTCCGTCTGCAATCCTTAAAATATATGGTTCTAAATCTGCATGAGAAACGAGTGGAACTAAAGAAGTGTAGAGTGATTCAATTGAGTTGGAATCCATTTCTTGAATATTCAAATCATTTCCAAGCCATTTCTTGAGATATTCTGTTTCAAAATTCATTTCGATAATACGTCGAAGAGTTTCTGTCTGAACTAATCCTGCCTTCTCTGATATATCTTCAAACCATTTGATGATTTCATAATCTTCATTTGGTATGATTTTGTTATTTACAACTGCTTCCATATTAGAAATATTAATATGGTGACCTGCTCTGGTAGCTAGAACTCTATCCGTTCTTGATGAAAATATATATAGACAGGATATATTGTAAATTTAGTATTAACTACTAAGATATACATTTCTCTGTCATCGACACATGCATCTCTCTCACCGGTGGCCTGATCTCCAGAAACATTAATCTTTATCCTAAGAGACGGGGTACGATGGAATGTAGACCACAAGACAGTGTTATCATACTTGCAGATAAAAAGAAAGAGAGAAGAATCTTTGGAAGAAGAGACAGTGATTATTCATGAATGAAAGGTAAATTTGGTGGCCACATCTTCCGGGAAAGTCCCACTCTTTCTAATTTGTAAGCTGGCTGGACATACATATTTCGAATTTCTCACAATGGCACCAATCATTTCTGCGGTTGGCTGGTTATATTCAATCACATTCAGGCAATTGGTGCCATTTATACCTTTTATCATAATTACACCAAGTGGCCGAAAGAGATTGGTTCCCAATAACTTCCCATTATTTCTCTTACTTTCTCTGTCAGCAAATATTGCTCAAATAGATTTTGGGGGAGCACTCGGTGGTAGGCATATCAATTAATTCTGGAGTACCCATTTGCACCGGAAACGTTGGCAACTGTCAGTAGCTGTTTGGTTGCATTGAAACCCTGACAAAAAGTTTGGGTCGGCTAGTTTATGGGATTCCCAAACCTAATCTTTGACACATTATACAGTCCCATTACCTTTTATAAGCAAAATGCCCCTTTGGAGCCAAAGCAGGAGCTGCACTTTTTCCCATTACATTAACAGCGCGTTTGGTTCCAGGAATCCATTTCCGGGAGAATGTGACCAATTCCTTGAACCAAACGGTCCAAACCAACTCTATGTAATTGAGAATTTTGATTCCTAGGAATCCAATTCCCCCCAAAATGATTGATTTCCATTGCATTGATCTAGTAGTGCAATGGAATTGGATTCCAAGGTAAAAACAAAAGAAATTGGATTACCTCAACCAAACACTAAGGTCCTGTTTTGGTATAGTATTACCTCAACCGAACACTAAGGTCCTGTTTTGGTATAGTTTTCAAAAACAGTTTTCTGTTTTTAAAAACAGAGAAAACAGAAAACAGGAGAAAACGCATTTGGTAGGGACATTTTCAGAAAATGTTTTCTATCTGTTTTCTGTTTTTGAAAACAACAAATTATTGTTTTATGTGTTTTCTCTTTTTTTTCTTCCTGGCGAGATTGGGGTATACCCAAACTAATTGGGGTATACCCAATAAGACAAAATAGGGTCATTTTGAAGTAAGTCAAGCTACCCCTTAACCTATATTTTTGTAAATGGCTAAAATGCCCCCACAATGATTAACTCTAATTTAACCAAAATGATTAAATTAGTTAAATTAGTTAGATTAGTTAGTTGATTTAGTTATAAGTTGAGTTTTAGAAATCATTTAGAGAGAGAATTAGTATGAAGGAGTAGAGGAGATTTGGGGGGGGGTTGTGAAATTTGTGATATGAGTGAGATGAGTGATTCTAATCCTGATTTTGAAGTGGGGAGTCTTCTAACTTTCCTCCTACAAAGATGAGTACTTGTATGATGATGTACAGAGACCATGATCGAATGGATTACATGCATGACCCTCACTTTTATTTTCCTCAAACTCATGATGGGTATGGAAGTGATGAATGTATTGAGCCAAACGAAGAATCCAATGACCAAGAAGAAGAGATGGAGCTGCAAGTAATCAGGTAGACAACCTAGGTGGTGAAGATTGTGATTTTTCCATGCAAATGATCGATTTTTTTTTTTTTTTTCAATTCTACCGCACGGGTCGGCAAGGTCGACGCTTATCGATCATCTTGGTAGTAAAAGCTTCTGGGTGTGGTTCTACTTTGCACAACGTGCCGTCTTTTCATGAGCGTACCACGCCAAGAAAGTGTAGAAAATTTTAACATTGCCGACTTCCATTTTTTGAAACACGGGAGCCTTTACTTGAAAATGCTTACGCCGGCATTTTCATGTTTTCATACCTTGTAACTGTTTCCATCTCAAGCAATGTTTATATTCTATTACGTTAGGCATTTTCTAGCCGGCATTGTTTTATATGTAGACCATGCCGACCGTGGTAATACACATCAACTAAATTTTTGATGTTTTGTAGATTGTGGCATTGGTACCTATGGCGGATCATCCTCAAGCTCAGAAAATTAGGGGTCCCGATACTTCCTCACATTGTGCTAATGATTTGGAATGGAAGGAAAAAGACGACGCGGTCAATTGGATTGTTGAGAAAGCCAAAGAGAAGATGTGCGTTCTAGTGAAAAACACCCAACAAAAAGATACGCGGTTTGAAATGGTATGCGAGTGTTATGGATTGCCGGAGGAAAGTCACAAGAGGAAGGGTTATGTGTATGATAAGAAGACGACTAGGGTGTACAAGACGAAGTCAAAGAAGTGTGGATGCCCATTCAAGATAATTTTTTGGAGGAACGAACACACCGATCACATGTGGATAATGAGTAGAGTTGATGTTGGTTGGCATAACCATAAAGATCCGGAAACTCTTGTTGGGCATTGTCAAGTTGCCAAGTTGAAACCGCACGAGTTCGAACAAGTAAGAACAAGTTGGGGAATTAAACCAAGTAAGCTCCTAAGTAAGTTCAAGAGGGACGACCCGCATAACCTCTCTTCATTGTCTACAATTTATGCGGCCAAGGCAACTATTAAAAGAATTGAATGGGATGGAAGAAAGGTGATGGAAGAATCACAATGGTTAATATACAAATACAACTACACGGTGAGACACCATGAGTCATCGGAGGGGAAGGTGGATCGTATTTTTCTTACGCATCCCGATATGATTCAATTGGCGCGTTGCTTTTACCAAGTTTTGTTCATGGATTGTACTTATAAGACGAATAGGTACAACATGCCTTTGTTGAACATTGTAGGACAAACCTCGGATAAGCAATCGTTCACGGTGGCATGGTGTTTTATGTATCGTGAGAAGGATGATAGTTATATTTGGGCATTGGAAACTTTGAAGCTTCTCTACCACGAAGATGAAACTCCGGGGGTTATAGTCACCGGCAATGAGCAAGCAATAATGAACGCCGTGAGGATAGTCTTTCCTAATGCACAAAATTTCCTTTGCACTTGGCATATACAATGCAATCTTAGAAAGAATTGTAGAAGTCATATCCAAAAACCGAAAGCAAAGAAAGGAACTAAACGTGAAAAAGAGGAAGATGAACGTCTTAGCAAACTAACTAAAGAGGAGCGAGAGAAGGAGAAAGAGAAAGAAGACGAAGAATGGAAAGAAGGTGAGATTAAGTTTGGGTTATTCATGAAAGCGTGGGATAAGGTGGTTTGGTCGATGAGTGTGGGAAGATATGAGTTAAACTTGAAGGATTTCGAGGATGATTGGGGGACTAATTACCCCAAAGTAGTGGAATATTGCAAGAAACAATGGTTGGGGCCACACAAAGAGAGGTTTGTGTATGCTTATACTTACGACTATAAACATTTCAAACTTGAATCCACAAGTATGGTAGAGCAAGCTCATGGGAAACTAAAAGGTCTACTTTTCACGAGTCAAAATGGGATTGTGACGGTGCAACATGCTATCCATGAGTACACTAATAATGATATCGACAAGATAAAAAAACAATTCCAAGAAAGTAGTTTCTGGAAGTTGAAGGAGTTTAAGGAGGATGATTGGTTGCTTGTTGGTATACATAGAAACGTCTCGCATTGGGCAATACGTTTCATGATGAAACATCTCGCATTATTTAAAAAGTATAAAAAGTATGATGACCCGAACACTCCTTGTAAGTGTAGGATAATGAAGGCTATCGGACTTCCATGTCGTCATATGCTTGGTAGGTATAAGACTCCCATTCCTCTTGATGATATCGATCCTTATTGGAAGCAATTATCTTTCAAACCGGCTCCAAGAGAAGATCCCGGTGAAGAGTTTGGCGACATGGAACTTGGTATAATAATCCTCGAAAAGTACCCCAAGTTGAATAGGTTGGACAAACAAACTATGAAGCACAAGTTGATGCCGATTGTTTACCCTTTTATGGAAGAACTTGAAGAACCGGCGAAACAAGATCCTTGCGGTAGACCAACTACCAAAAAGACGAGGGCGGAAGAAAGAGAACAAATCAAAGAGTTTTTGAGTACAAATTGCGATCAAGATCAATCCGAATGAGAACAAATCAAAGAGTTTTTAAGTAGAAATAGTGATCAATTCAAAAGGGAAAATATTAAAGAGCATTTGAGTACAAAGTGCGATCCATCCGGACATGTTTATACCGAGGCGCAATACAAGGAGGAGCCCGCTAAAAAGAAAAGAGGTCATCCAAGGAAGGATTCAACCACACCAACGGTCTCTAACTTGAATACAATGGCACTCTACCTCTTGAGAGTCAAGCAAGCGTGGAATTTGTTGGAAAGAAAAGGGGTCGGCCAAAGAAGGATTTAACTACACCAACCGTCTCTAACTTGGGACACCAAGGAGATGTTGCGAAGAAAAAAGGTCGTCCAAAGAAGGTAGTACAACCGGTGTTGCAAAAGTATCGCAATCAATTCCCTCCAATTATTCAAGATTTCGTGATTGGTACCGACGATGTTCCGAAAGATGGAAATTGTGGGTTTCACGTTATCTCACAACAATTGGGACACCTAAGTGGAGCGGTTGAAGAGAATCTCACCCAATGCCAATACATTAGAAAGAAGATGGCCGCTCGACTAGAAAACGACAAGGAGTTCCATATCTCAATGATTCTAGAAGGTTCCATGGAGGAGAAAGAATCAACTTTCAAATGTTTGCTAACTAGTGTTAAAGGACCGGAGGGAAACGCACCGATCAAATGGGAGCATTGGTTGAGAATTCCAGAGTGTGGCCATCTATTGGCGGATACTTGGAATTGCGTGGTACATTTTTTTAGTGAGGGACTATCTATAGCATTTGCACCGAAACATGCGGTTTGCGTGGACCAACTCAAGCATAGAAGAATTGTCATGGCTTTGGTGGATAAAAATCATTTTTTGCTCTACAACTCAATAAGTAATGTCCATTACCTCCTCTATGTAGGTTTAGTTTGTGGGAGAAGTTCACAAACAACAAGAGCAAGGAATGGATGAAAATTTATGAGGACAACATGGCCCTTTGGAATGTTATAGACGAGTCTAGGGAATGTCCCATAGATTTGAGTGAGGAGTGATTATGATTAGGGAATAAAGCAGCTTTTTGTGTAGTGTACAATGGAGTACTAGACAAAATATTCGTACTTTTTGGAGTACTTTTGTAATCGCATGCGTGTTTTGTGCAATGTATTTTGGAGTGCTACAAATGAATGAAATGGATGTGTTTTTTTGGTGTATTCTCATTTGGTCGGCATCATATTTATTACCAAACCCTGCCGGCTCTCCCAGGGTCGGCACGGTATTATTTCGTCAGACTGCCGGCCGCAATGCATGATAGTACAGGAAAAAGCTGCCTGATATGGCCGGCAAGGTCTGGCTTTCGCCAAGATGCCGACGCTTTCTACGCCGGCAATGTTTATGAAATTTACCATGCCGGGTTAGAACTCCCTTAAAAAGATTGTTCCTGGATGTTTTTTTCTATCAAGCCGGCAAGGTCCGGGTTTTTCCAGGTTGCCGCCTTTTATTGCGCCAGCATTGTTATTGAGGAGAACCATACCGGCTAAGAACTCCCTCAAAAATTGTTCATGAATGTTATTTTCTATAAAGCCGGTAAGGTGTATTATAATATCCATGCCGACAGAACAACCGTCGGAAAGCTTTTAATATAGGATAATGCCGACTATGAGGGCGACGACAAGCTTCTAATTTAGGACAATGCCGACTATACATCGGATACAAACCTTAATTAAAGCATACAAACGTTAAAAACTTAACCCTAACACATTTGGGACATAGATAGTATCTTTTTCCGGTACACAATTTCTTAGGAGAGGTAATTAGCTTCATCCTACCGTCGCAACATGGATCTGTGCATGGTAGAAGGTTGATTTTAGCAACTTCATCTTCATACGGAGCTACACGCTCATCTATCCAATAGAAAAACCCACATCAAGTGCATTTTGAAGCATACGGCTGATATACACCTCCTATTGCAGCTTTCATGAGAAATAAGAATCCCTTACAACCTTCAATAGTGCATTTGCTTCCTTCAAAGGGACAATAGTTTGCAAAATGACCACTTAGTGTACAAAGACTACAAATATTTGGTGGTGAAACTTCCATTCTTTATGCAAGGTTGAAGATGAAGTTGGGAATGCTTTTAGAATAACAACATACCTAATATCTTGATTTTGAAATTTCTAGCCGTTGAGCATTCAATGGGTTGTACTTTGTACCTAAAAGGTGCAACTAACATTTAGGTCGGCAAGGTACAGATTTCATACCATGTCGGCCTCAAGTACTTTGTCTAAAACTGCATAAACAAAATAATAA
Source organism: Papaver armeniacum (assembly GCA_023531295.1). Taxonomy (NCBI): domain Eukaryota; kingdom Viridiplantae; phylum Streptophyta; class Magnoliopsida; order Ranunculales; family Papaveraceae; genus Papaver; species Papaver armeniacum. The sequence goes on from JAJJWW010004384.1 coordinate 82,740, forward strand.
CTTCTAAAGCAACTAAAACTGAAAATTAAAATAAGTTTAACAAGTCTAAAACCACAATCTAAGAGTTCAAAACATAATGTAATAGTTCAAACCACAATAAAGTTTCTAAAGCAAGTAAACATAATAAAGTTTAAGAATTTCAAGGATCCTTCTCATTGTTGTTATCTTCCTCCCCATCACTAGCTTTTTCACCGGCATCAACTTTTGCTTTTCCCTTCCCCTTCACTGGACCTATGTAGTCACCATCCTCATTGTAATAGGGGTTCACTCCAGAAAAGTCACATGCCCTGAAAAAAGTTCTTGGATCAACCTCCTCTTCTTCCTCCTCTGATGATGTGCATTCTTCATAGTTGAGGGGATTGCTAGGACTGTTCATAAACCTTAGAAATTCTTCTGTATTTTCCTTACCCATCAAACATAACTTTCTAAACGGGCAATTCTCTTCAGTTTCATCTTTAGGATCTTCTAAATGAGGATAAATTGTGTCCAAATATTCAAATAGCTCTTCTGCATTGTTAACAAGACAAGGTAGATCTTCTTTTGTTTCCTCTGGGAACCTAAACAATGCACAAATAAGATATATGAAAACAAACAACACAACACTGTTGATCTTCTTACACTGGCCGGCAAGGCCGATAAACTAAACAGTGCCGACCACCATATGGTCGGCAAGGTGTTAACCAACTACACCGACTTGACTTGAAAGTTTCGGTAAGGTGCTAACCAACTACCTTGCCAACAAATAAAAAGCCGGAATGGTCTTATTTATGAAAGATGCCGACTAATAACTTAAGAAATTAAGGTTTCTGATGCCTAACGTCGGCATGGTACAAGTCTAAAATCACGCCGACCAAATATAACCCGGCATGGTTGGTTATTATACCCTGCCGGCCCTGGTTATTGTCCAACAGTCGTCATGCATCTGATAAAAAATCGGCATGTTATTCATCCTGAGACCATGCCGGCTCTTTCAAAATACCATGGTCGGCGTGTTGTTCAACTATCGACCTTGCCGGCCAAAAATCTGAAAATCAAAATTTTCGATTTCTAACCTAATCTAACAATCATATACAACAAAACAATAATGGGTTTGAGTTTATAAATCACTTAATCTTCTTTTCGCCTTTGGAGGTTTCTTTTCAGCATCTTCAAGGATTGCATTCTTGGGTTTACTCGTTCCAACCTTTCCCTTACCTTTTCCCTCTGATTTGGATCTTTTCATGTTACCAGTTGAATCTCTCTTGCTGCTGGATCGTTTAGAATCAACCATTTTTTGTAGAAAATCAAAATTGAAATTTTTGGTTGATTTTAGGTTTTTGGAATGAAAGAAAAGAGGAGAGGGATTAGAGAAGAAGGATTAGAGGAAGATTAATCAGTTTTTAGTTTTTAAGTTTAGGGTTTAGTTTTAGGTTAATTAGTGTAGGGGTATTAAAGTAACTTTATCACGTTTTGGCCTCCCCTTAGTAAGGGCACATGTCCATTTAAATTTGGGTATACCCCAATTAGTTTGGGTATACCCCAATCTCGCCAGGTTTTTCTTTTCTTTGTTCTTTTTTTCTTTTCAGAACAAATTAAGAGATCGGGGGAATGACTGCAAGTGAGTCATGGCTAATATCACTATCTCTTAGACGAATCTTTACATTTGATCCGATTTAGTTAATTTTCCTTGTTTTCAAAAACAGTTTACCAAACAATTTTTAGAAAATGAAAACAAGGAAAAAATTGTATGTTTTTAAAACAATGGAAAACTATTTTTGAAAACGGTACCAAACAGGCTCTAATTTTTTGGAATTGAATCCAATTCCATGGAATTCAATTCCAAGAATTGGATTACCCCATAATTGAATTCCTAGTAATCCAATTCTTCCAACCAAACGCGGTGTTAGGGTAATTTTTATGGCATGGATGTTAAAACTTCCACATCGTAAGGATTATCAAACACCTGTGGAGCCTTGTTTGCAGCATGGGAATCCACTAAAACCTACACAATTATAAATATGGGATTTTTACTTTTAAGAAAAACTAACAAAGTTTTTATTAGGTCGCTAGATGATCGGACAAATTCAATGTTTTTTTTTAAACTTTACCAATTTGTAGATGTTAGTATTTGTGTTTCTTTTTTTAAATAAATAAACAGGGAAACCCCGAAGTTACGATGACAAACCGAAACATCTAAAGACTTAAAGGGCTAGGCAAATAAACCTCCCACGTTGAACGATGAGGAAATCCTCGCTTCTTATTGCCCGAAATAGGTCTTTTTTGAGTTTTTGTGAAACGAGCGTTTTGGTGAGGACACTTGGCAACGCATAATTGGTTATATATAAGTTGGGCGTACCACCTACCTTCAAAATATCACCTTCATCATAAGCTTTTGTATTGAGTTTCTGTAAAACTGCTGGTAGTCCATCTTACTTTTTCCTTTATCTCTCTGTTTGACGTCTTTCTTTAGCAAACGGCTTGCATTCTTTGGTCGTTTAGCTTCCACTTTCTTCTACTTCCTTAAATCAAATTAACTCAATGTTCATTCCATCTCAATGTTTCAACGCTTTTTCCCTGGGAAACTAAAGTGTTCTCAGTTGTCGCCGCCATCGATCACTTGGTTGATATCTTTTCGATCTTCAGTCATATAAATGTGCCATTTACTTTTCTTCGTGTGGAGGCTCCCTGCTCAAACGTAGTTACTTCACTTTTTGAGAACCATATGGCATTTTTCTCCAATTGGATTTCCACCCATTAAGTACATGGGTTCTGTGTAATGTTTTTAACCCAAAATTGCCAAGTGCTTGCTAATAGTGACGGGGACAAATATTTAAAGACGAAGGTTGCTCCCCATGTACTATCTCTCTATGTGTACATGTCCTTTTAGTGTATTCTCATACGTTGCAGATTCCCGTAAAATAATTTACGATCCCTTTATCGTAGCAATTGATAAGAGCATCTCCAACAGAGGGTGGAGGTTTAATTTTTTCATGACACATAGGATTTTAGACCCTCATTTACATTAAATTCATCTCCAATAGTGGGTCATAGAAAATAGGAAGGGTGTTAAAATAAATATGTGAATCTCTCAAACTGTCTTGGATCAATTTTAAGGTCTTATTTAGACCTTGGGAATGACCTCCACATCATCATTTTAACTATATTTTAATTTTTTAATTTTTAAATAAATTGTTATGAACCAATAGGAAAGAGGGAATCAATTTTATCATTATCCAAAACAACAAATTTTAAAAATAAGACCCCATACTATTGGAGATGGTTCATGAGCAAAGCATTATTATTTTTGCCACATACATATGACCCCATAAATAAGGATCTAAATAAAAATTCCACATAGGATTTTTAGCACCCACTGTTGGAGATGCTCTAAGGAACTCCCATACCATGTAGCCTACTAATAGGAGATGCACTATATACATAATCTTGGAACCGCTGGTTGTCTGACTAAATTATTTTTCCAGGTCTTCTTAAGCTTTCTGATGAAATAAGTTTTTTTTTTTGTGGCTTTTGTGAAACGAGAGAGTTTTGGTGAGGACACTTGGCAACATCTTCAAAATTACAAACTCAAAAGGAAAACTTAACTTACCGTGTTTGGAGTTTTATGGAAGTTCAAATTAAATTCGGAAGTCGAGTACCTACCATATTAGGACTCTTTCTTCCAAATTAATACGTAAAGGAACAAAAATAAAAGGAATAAATAAACAAAATCCGCACATATTCCATACCTTTTCTCCACTTATTTAATGTATTCGCGCCTCCACACCAAATCAAAAATGTATTTCCACGGAGTATCCTTAGGGCGAAGCCCTACGCACACCAAATCAAAAATGCATTGCCACGGGGCGAGGCGAGCCCCGCGCACACCAAGTTAAAAAGAAAAATATGCCCGGTGCGTAGAACGGGCACAAATCTAGTACAAGTCTTAAAACTGAGTAATTCTCAACCTAATCTCGTAACCCGAATCTTGTAATTAGAATCCCATAACTAGAATCTCCATGGGACCCTCAAAACCAAACCGTAACAATAGAACAGTAACACCCGCCTTTACGGGAAAACTTGAATCTATGGTGCTTGATTCATAGCTCAGAATAAGGACATTTCAATAACAGTATGATAGAACTCTCTTCTCAAAGAAGATGTATCTTAAGTTTCATCTTGAAACTCATCTTCTTCGGCTGGTACAAAGAAAGATCGCCGGAAAACTCACCGGATCTTTATTTCCCACCAGAAAGGACAAGGATCAACACTAGTCTTGAGATAAATAACTATCAAACAGCACGCAACCAACCCACAGATGCAGTCTATAGGAAAGATTATAAGAACAAGGATTACATGGAATAAGAAAGGAAAAATTAAAACTAGCCAAGACACCGTTAAACAACTACTGATCATCATAATCCCTAGGAAACAGGAACTAGGGTTACAATAGTTGGCATCTTTAACAGAAATAAAAGGAAACATAAACTTAATAACCGCATAACACTTGATCTAAAAAAATTAGATCAAAATGAAGATGAAAATTATTTTTCGGATACGCTGCTGAAACTGCTATTTGAGTGTAGATCGGTGCTGAAAAATTGAGAGCCTTGATTTCTTTTCTTCATTAGCTCACAAATCAAATTTGCAGTCACACCCCAATCCCCAAACAAACAAACCCAAAATTGCAGAGAACCAAAAACAAAAGATAAAACACTAAGAACAGAAAATAAATCATGACTTTAAGGTAAATTACTGCTAAACACCAAGATTACAAGAAGCCGTAGATCGAATAAGGAACATGGCTGCTCAGGTCTGCTCCACAGGAGCCGATCTGAGCAGGCGGCGGCAAAAGAGAGTAGGATTTTCGTTTAGAAAGTTTGGAGAGAAAGAAAAGGTTTGGAGAGAGACAAAGTTTAGAGACTTTTTTGTCACACTGATACTCTTATGTCCACTGATAATTTTATGTCCACGTTTTGCGGACCATCAAAGAGTTGGGATGACATTTGTTACCATAAGGCTTGCCTTTATAACGTAGATTGAAATCTTTTAGGAGTAATAAAAATAAACCCTTTCTTTGTGCATGTCACTGCTAATTTGGATGTCATAATGTTTTTCCACACAATGCAAATGACATGTAAAATTAAACAACTGCTTAACTAGGGTAGTATTATCAATCGTCCAAAAAGTGTGAACATTCATATTCCATAGGTTTCTAAAACTAAATATTCAGATAGTTTGTTCAGTCTTCTCACTCTCTTTTTGTTGTAAAGTTAGTGGATATTATCTTCCAGATGGAATTTCAGCTTCATCTCCAAAAGTGGTGCTTGACAGTTCTTCTTTCGAGGTTACCTGCTCAAGATAACTTTCTGTGTTGTCTGGTTTATGGTATAGAGCTTTTAGGGTTGGTGTTGGTTTCGGTTAGCTATCTCACTAGAATCGGTCTTTTGCTCTTATGTTACTATAGTCTTACGACATGTACAACCAGATAATTGCCTTTGTAACCAATATTTTAAGAGATAGATATTTGGGCATTGTAAGGATATATTATTAAAGATGATAGTTTACAACTCAATGAAAATAAATCCTAATGGCAGGAATATAGGATCCCTTGCTTTAAGTTTTTCTATATGTTTTGTTTCACAATATGGAGAAATTCACCAGATAATGTGATCTTGGTCAGTTACAAATAAATAAAAAGGATTTTTGTTATTTTTGGTTTGTCTGCACCTCATTGGTAAGAACCCTAGCAAGGTTCTTATCAATCTATTTCTGAGTTTTTCTCAAGTCTCGAATAAATTCAAGGACATATTCGAAAAAATTCTGACCATTGGTCGGAAGAGTTTGTGGGTTCCGAACAACTATAACAGCTGAACCTAATAGGATAGCGGCCCAAGACGTTACAAATTAAGTTTGAGAGAGAGATATTTTTAATTATTTTTTTCTATTATATCCTTGAAGATAAAATTTAAGAATGAAATATTTCGCAAACTATGTAATGGATATTTATAAGCTTTATACTGTTAAAAGTATTCTAAAACACGTACTTAACTAATGCCTATCAAATTATATACCATTCTTATACTAAGTTTGAATTATAATAATCGATTATAAGGGTAATTTCAAAAATATAGCCTTGTTTAATGATAAAGATCAACTTCGAAATGACACAAATTTAAAATTAAATAACACTTTCCTCTAAGAACACCAAAAACATCTTAGAGACTCAGACACGTTAAGTTTTTTTCCTTAACTACGGATTAGCTCGACCGAAATTTTTTGTTTTATTTTTGCGTCAGATCTATGCGGTAGTGGTGAGCAACAAATGTGATTGATTGGACTCAGCCTCAACTATATCTGATCCAATACATGACGCATTTCAAATTTCAAGTTTCGCGTCTGTGTCCAACCCCAACATCCGATTGATTTGCATAAGTAAATGGCGGATTGACAAATTGGATGCAGATGAAATAGATATGTTTTTATTATTCGCTTAAAAAACATATGAATGTAGAACTAAGAAATATCTTTTAAAAATAAATTTCTGATTACTTTTTTGTTGCAACATGTTTCACTGAATAAATATTTTAATAAACTAAATACATACCCAAATATATATGTTAGAGCATTGCGTGGTTGAACTCGCCAAGCGTTGGTATGCCGATTTTGGTTGTCATATTTTAGTTCCAAAACTCAAGGTCGCTTGATTAGATTACTAGAGTCAACTTCGTTAGGTTAGACGAGGAAGTTTAGAAATGTTGAGACATACAAGTATTACATTGAAGAACAAGAGAATCCGAAGACCTATCGACAACAACGAACACATCTTCCTTATATTGAGGTTAGTAATACAAGACTTGACTTGTTTCTTTCAAGTCGTTTAGATTGAAAACGTAACATGCAAAGTTACATATATGAAACTGAAAAAGCGGAGGTACAAAAACCACACCCAATATTTCGTTCAGCAATTTGTATGGACTAACTCCAATATAATTCTAAGAGAATCAACTAGACGGTCAGACTCAATCAAGGAAATATATCCAAGAGTTATATCTTTGTTTCTCAATGTAATCACAAAATCAAATAGATAGGAATCCGTGAGCCTGATTATTTTGAGAAACAACTTGAACGGTATCAAAGACCAATGTTCAAGTGTTAATCAATTTCAATCAACAACCAAAGGTTGGATTTACCAATTGATTGAACTACGCACAACCTGTGATATTTCAATTATATAAAAAAATATAATGTGGAAAAGAAATAACACAGAGACCAGGGATTTTGTTAACGAGGAAACCGCAAATGCAGAAAAATCATGGGACCTAGTCCAGATTTGAACACCATACTGTATAAAGCCGCTACAGACTCTAGCCTACTACAAGTTAACTTCAGACTGGAATGTGGTTGATCCCTAACCAAGTCTCACACCGATTAAGGTACAGTCGCGTTCCTTACGCCTCTGAATCCCAAAGGGACTCTACGCACTTGATTCCCTTAGCTGATCTCACCCACAACTAAGAGTTGATACAACCCAAAGTCGAAGACTTTATAAACAAATTTGTCTCCCATAGAAAAGTCTATTCTGATAGATAAATCTGTCTCCTACAGAAATACCTACGAAGTTTATGTTTCGTCTTTTGATAAATCAAGGGGAACATGAACCAATTGATAATCCGGTCTTATTTTCCCGAAGAACAGCCTAGAAATATCAATCACTTCATAATAACTTAACTATATGGTAGTAGAACAAGTTATTGTGGTATCACAAAAAATGAGACGAAGAGCTTTGTGATTACTATTTATATCTTACTTATCGGAGATAAATCTCGATCCAATCTTAGAGAAGATAGTACTCAATACGATATAACAAGTAAGATCAGAACACGCAACTACAGAGAAAATAGTTGGGTCTGGCTTCAGAATCGCAATGAAGTCTTCAAGTCTTTAACCTATAATGGTTTTAGGAAAAACCTAGGTTAAAGGAGAATCGACTCTAGTCGCAACTAGTATCACACATGAGGTGTGGGGATTAGGTTTCCCGGTTGCTATATTTTTCCCTTATATAGTCTTTCAAACCAGGGTTTGCATTAATTTAAGTTATTTTACTAACAAAGCTATCAATATTCACCGTTAGATGAAAACCTGATTTAAGATTCAAGCTAAGTTTGCTTAAACCAAAGCAATATCTATCAACCATTAAATGATCTTAGATTGTTACACACAAATGAAATCTACCTTCATTTAGATATGGGTAACCATACCTAAACGTGTATATTGAGTTGGCTCAATAAAAGTTAACCGAAGTTAGCCATATGAACACTTTTGTATTAACCACATTCATCCTAACACTTTTAGATCAAATGATAATTAAATGAATCTAATTGTGTTACTCATAGATTTGTTCAATCTTTATATTCTCATATAAGTATACAAGACACAATTCAAGCAAAAATAGATTTGATTCAAGAGAATCAATTCATGAACATTTAGCCACGGTTTGCAAAGATTGCATTCCTTAATATATAAATGTATTTGTTCATGAGTATGAAATCATACTTAACCGATTTTAGAACTTAACCACATAAGTTTGCAAACGGGTACGCAAACTTAAGTTCCGGACTTTGATCTTTTCCGACAGTTCGCAAACGTGTACGCATACTATCGTTCCGGATCGAATTCAGGTGAAACAGTTCGCAAATGGGTATCCAAACTTGGTTCCCGGACTTTGACAGTTAAAACCGTTCACATACGGATATGCATACTTGGTTCCCGGACCTGAATCATTTTACAACAGTTTGCATACTGGTAAGCATATTGTGCTATATCCAGACAATTAGTTAATTTTTCTAAACTCCCATTTCAATCATTGAAACATCCTTAGAAGACGGAAATAGCTGTCTTACACAAACTATTAGCTTATAAGTAATTTTCAAGTGATCGAATGATCAATACGAAATATTCTGAGTCTACATCAAATGACTGTCTCACACAAATCATGTAAGATGTTTCAAGGAAATTTTCACATGATCATCTTTTGACTTAACGTCAAGAATAATAATGAACGTAGCTAAAGCAAAAAGCTTTCCAACACATATTTCGAGAAAGATATAAGTAAGTTAAACTCAGCTCGAAATATCAAATGTGTATAATGTAAAAGTCTATATAGCTATACGACTTAGTCTCAATAGGAGATATAATAGAGTAGACTTCTGAGTGATAGATGAGTTCAAGTCTCCACATACTTTTTATTGATGAAGTTCCTCTAAGCTCCCCTTAGTATATCTTCGTCTTCAATCGATGAACGCCGTGAAGTCTAAAGCTCTACTACACATTCTATCCTAATCCGAGACATAACTATAAGTAGACTAGAAATCAAAACTTATAGTTTTGACACCTAAACTTGACAAACAAGCTTGAGATAGCAACACTTGCGATTTCGATCAAGCAGTGCTCTAACAATTTCCCCTTTTTTCAATTTTAGTGACAAAACTATCAATACATATGGATTACAAAATAAATAAACTTTGTAGATTCTCATCCAACATGCTTGATTTCCTTGGTTCTTCAACATTCCTTGAATTCTTCGTCACTCCAAGTACTCCAGTGATTCTGAACGTGTTCAACTTAGCATCATAGTTGTTGAAGATCCGTAGCCATAACAATAAGAAAACAGATGTTCTCGATTATTTTTATACAGTGTCATAGTATTATTACACAGCATCAAATTTCAATTGTATCACAACTTGGAAAATAATACTACGGTGATATGTATCACTCCCCCTTAGTCAATACTTCATCTCACAATGAAAACCACTCCCCCTTACATAATTATCCGTAAACCATATGTATGTAGTGTGACCTACAAAATAATTCTCCCCCTTTTTGTCAATAAAAATTGGCAAAGGTACGAAAACTAGCGGGATCATAATGAAATTCTCAAAGAGATTATTCATGACTTAAAGAGAACATATCAACTTTGTTTCGATGATTTCACATAGTCAAAACTTAGTGTATTCATCAAGGAGTTTATAAAGATACAAGATAACTCCTACAATATTCCACAGCCGCACTCCATAAAGATTTGGCAATTAATCACAAGTCCAATTAAGAACTCTCCCCTATAAAATGTCATTCCCGAAAGAACAACAAGAGCGACCTTACTTTTACAAGAAAAGAAGGATTTCTTGGGACAATAAAAAATCACATGAAACACGAATTTGTATCCAGAAAACTCAATTAAATTAACCACAAAGGAACCTTAATGATTAATTTAATCGGAAATGCTCAACATAAGAAAACTTACGGAGCCATACAGTACTTTCACATAGAAGTGGATCAGGAAAAGATCAATATGGCGGAATATTCAAAAGTTCATTTTATCTTTTATCAATATTTGCATAAAGACATAATAGACTTAACTTTTGACATATATGGGACAATCATAGTGCACGGACGTAAACACACATATCCCATAAAATTTTGTAATATATAAAACCAATAAAGATTAATACTGCAAAATCATCTTCCAAATAACTTAGAATTTAAATAAATAAATCTAAAACATTGCAAGATGAAAACGTTGGCAATAGCTATGTGTAATCACAATATTTGTTATTCCAAACCCTAGTTATCCTTCTCAAAACACATGAATAAATTCTCATAAGAAGTTTCCTATACATAAATAAAATATAATCTAAAAACAGAACTGAAAAAGTCTTAGACATAATCAGCAACCAGAGATCGAACAAAAACAAGTTCATCAGTTGTTTTCTTCAGTTCAGTCTTCAGAAACTCAAGATTCTTTGTTGCAATTTCAAGTTGACCACGTACAACCTCAAAATCTCGAAGAAGATTTCCAACCAATTGAGATGACATTTGAACTGGAAGATCGTTTTCATGGTCAACTGCATGAAAGCAGTTTATGAAAAGAGGGTTCTCGTGAAACTCAATAACTTTGCCATCTTCAACTTTGTCTTCCTTTTTGCATCTATCCATTGTGCACTCCATGATTTCACAAGAGAAATCTTGACGTTACCGAATGAGCATATATCAGAAGAAGGAATCCTTGATATATATATATATATATATATGAGATTTTCATAGGGAACCCCTAGGGTTACTCTTTTACGTTCGGTAATGGGTCGAGTGCACGTACGTTTGTGGTTATGAGCCAAATTCAAAACCAAGGAACCAATGGAACCTATTTTAGAAGTATGTTTTGATAAAAATCAAAAACAAGTTCTAAACATATGACAGAAAAACTTAGCTCAATTAGAGAGCACAAAGTAATTGTTGAAAGTCAACAAATCAACTGTCATTAAGGAAGAACAAAACGATGTTTTTCAAAGTGAACAACAAAGAGAATTTTCTCAAGAGTTATCTATCATTTATATTACATCGTGTAATAATTAACCGGAGCAGGGCTCAACAGTAAGATGATCATTATTTTATTTTTTAAACCAAAAAGAAAACAAAAAACAGATACAACAAAGACACATTTGTCAAGAAGAAAAAAAAAACTTCTTGAGAATTATGTGCATCCTCACACGGTCTCTAAGAGGACGCACATCTGTAAGCAGTCAAGTTGTAATTTGACGAGCATCTAGATCATCAAGGGTATTGACATTTTCCCTTTTCTTTTCTTGAATATCATCAGGGAAGTCAATAGAGTTAGTCTCAAGAGAATTAATAAGAGAAGGACAAAAGATACATGAAGGTGCTGCCTTCCTCGCCTTTTTAATGATACGCTTGAGTCTATTTATACTGGTCTTGAGTTCCGAAACACGATTATTGATATGAATATATTCAGGAATGGTTGACACTTTTGATCCAAAACTTCCTTCATCCATGAAAGAAGAGTTTAAAGAATTTTTCTTACTCATTGGATCAACAAGGCAGTCATTTGTCCTTATAATACTATTCTTTTTTACAATTGTAGAAAGTCTTTGTGTTATCTTTACAGGCAAGAATTGGATCATCACAACACTTTCCTTGTTTGAGGGTTGGACATTTAAGACCAGTGATATGAGAAACAGGTTTGATTACTTCCTTAGACATCCATTTAAGAATGTTATGAAGTTTTTTATTCCTTAAACGAAAACGACATATCCTTTCAAGGTGACCCTTGTTTCCGCAGCAGTAACATATGTACGGAATTTCATTAAAGTTTCTCATATGACCTGTTTTAGGAGGGAGACAACCCTTGTTTGTTGAACCTTTTGACTTCCGAAGGTGATTTTTCACTTTTTGCCACCAGTGAATTTTTTATGCTGGAGATTGCCATTAGCACAAACAAAATTGATCTTACTACAACTTGGAGCGTTTATTCCTTCATAGCCCAAACCTCGTGTATCACGATGTTTTTTACATGATCTCAGCATAGTGGATAATTTTGTTGAGCTAGCATTGAACCTTTTCAAGTTCTCTTCCAGTGATTTGACCTTATCAAGGGAAACATTTAGGTCAGTCTCCAATTATTTTTCTCTAGCGAGAAAAAGGTTTTCTCTGTCACTGAAACAATTTTGTTGAGATTCATATCTTGCTTCAGATTCTGCAAGTTTTTCCTTCAACACAAAGAGATTTCGACGAAGATTTTCACATTCGGAATTATTTGAACGCACATCTTCTTCACGATATTTAAGAAGAGATTGTAAGAGATTATACCCACAATCGTATCCCTTAAAGAGTTTTCTCATTTTCCTGTTTTCTAGACAGAGAGGAGTCAGAAACTCAGTCAAGCAATATGTTGACTTCTTTTTCTTTATGAGATGGTCAAAAAGCTTGATGTATAGCGAAACTTCCTCATTAACATCTTGTCCATCATCTGAAAGATCATCCAACTGTTCATCTAGGCGTGTTTCCCAGTTATACACAGTTTCAGACAATGGAGAGGATGTGAGAGAAATCTCAGGAGAAACAAGGCTTTGAACCAAGTCAGAACGTTTCCGAATTGGTGATGCGTTGTTTGAGATAGCACATATGTCCATAGAGTCAGACTGCTACAAACACAGACTTATGAGGTCTTTAACGTGTTTTCCTGCTCTGATACCAATTGAAAAAGCGGGGGGTACAACAACCACACCCAATATTTCGTTCGGCAATCTGTATGGACTAACTCCAATATAATTCCAAGAGAATCAACTAGACAGTCAGATTCAATCAAGGAAATATATCCAAGAGTTATATCTCTGTTTCTCAATGTAATCAGCAAATCAAATAGATAGGAATTCGTGAGCCTGATTATTATGAGAAACAACTTGGACGGTACCAAAGACCAATGTTCAAGTGTCAATCAATTTCAATCAACAACCAAAGGTTGGATTTAACAATTGATTGAATTGCGAAAACCTGTGATATTTCAATGATATAAACAAATATAATGCGGAAAAGAAATAACACATGGGTTTCCTCGTGAACAAAATATTGGTGTGTGCTTTTACTTCACCTTTCGTATTATAATTATTAGTTTAGTTATAATAAAATAATTGCACTTGCACGTTAATCAAAACACTTGGGTTGATCCTATAGTTAGGTTCAGTCCCGGACTTGTATAATATACCAAGTGTATACCTTGTGATTGCTATCTTCTTGACAGTTTTTATCTATATTAGATCACGCAAGATATCCGTCATATAGGTTGATATCGAAAGATTGTGGTGTACTTGATATCCTCGTCATTTCAACATCCATATACATGTACTTAGGACGGTTCCTATGAAAATGAACAGAAAATAAATTTTGCAAAGACATATGGATGCACAAAGATGGATTTCCACTATGGGAAATGTAATGAGCGGAAGATGAAGAAGCGCGCGGGTAGAAAAGATCCGTCGGCGTATAGGATGGCCAACCTCGAGCCGGCTAACAAGATCCGTCAACAGGTAAAAGCCCAACGACTATATTCTCAACGGCTACAACTCTCAAACCATATAAATACCTCCATTTTTAACCATTTTCATCCACACCACTCCACTCTTTTCTTCATAATTTTTCTAAACAAAATCTTCAACTTGTTTTCTTAGTATAAATTAAGCAAAATGAGGGATGTCATAATGGTATAAGGAGAAAATGAGATCAAAAAGATGAAAGAATACCGGTGCCTGCTAAAAATGTCGATTATACTCAAATCGTGATACAGAGTTTGCTTCGCCGAATGTAGTTGCTGGTTCAGACTTGATCCCAAGTCATGTGTCGGGGCATCAAGAGCGATCCGGATATTATAAAATGATGGTTGGATACAAAGACTTAATTCATGTTTATCTAGGTATACCATCTCTAGTTCGAGAGAGTGGATAGATATCCCTGGCATCATTATGAGAATATTGATAGAAAGGTGAAACACAACAACGTTATTAGGAGAACATTGATAGAAAGGTGGTGACCAACGACGCACACGTTCCATTTCCTTGACTTGCTTATTGGTAAGCTTGTTAAACTAAAATTAAAATTTATTTTTAAACAATTTTTGATTAATGCAAAAGAATTAATTAGATGATGTCATTCTTGTCATAGGAATTACCCCCTTGATTTGTATTTTATTTGTGGAATTCCAAGTGGTGTGGGATCCCTGTACCATTCAACCAAAACGAATAGTGTCATATAATAAATGGAAGACGTTTTTTCCCTTGTTTTTAGAATCACGTGTACGAGAAGATCAAAAGAGTTGAAAATAGGTGGAACACATTGTTTAGCGTTGAAGCTTTTTCCGAGTGTTCAAAGCGGGCTCAACAAATGTAGTGAATATGAGGAACTCGAAAGAGTGTTTGGGTTATATGGTTATTGGGTCATACGTTCTTTCATAAGTCAACCATTGTTGCTCATGTTGGTTGGCTTAAAGCGTTACAATATCTTCATAGTACACCATGCGATTTTAGCAGAAATGTAGCACTGCCTTGATGCAGCATCCATAGGTGTAACCAACTTCACTAGTTTCTGGGGCATCCTAGAGGTAAATATCAAATGTCTGCTTTTTAAACTAAGTATTTTTCTGGGGGAAAAAACGATCAAAATACTAAATTATGAATTTATTTCTATTATTGGTGATATAGTTGTGTGAGTAAACCAGCTCTTAAACATAACACCCCTAGAGTTCCAATAATAGACATGTACATCAAGAGTAACGGGGTAGGGGCACCGGTAACGATCGTGCGCTTCCGGTTTTGTTCAAAGATATCAACAAATGACACACAACCACCAAAATGTTGTTGTTCATCCTTATGTTGTTGTTGTTCACCTCTGAGATGAACAGGGGTATTTGGTATATGGGAGAAAGACTATTTTTCCAGTTACAACATACTTTTGCAAAGGCGATTAACCCGCCAAGACATATGCAAGTCTCAGTACATCATTTTGATAGGTTTGCGACGGAGGTCATGGGAGAGATTTGAATTAAATGCTGATATTCATATTACTGAAGCACAGCATCTCAAATGGTACCAAACAATTGCGAAGCCGACAATCGGTGTTCACCACATGCACATTTATGGATTTGATTTTCCGGCGTTAGGTCGTATAAGTCGTGATAAGTTAATCATTCTTAGCCAGCCGCCTCTAGAAGAACCATGCTTTATGACTTACCCCACCGTAGATGGGAGTTCTTCATCATCTTCATCAAATTTTCCTAAAATATGTTGGGAGTTTCCACATATAACTTCACAAGGAAAGCCAATCACGACCCCAATAGTTTCGAAAGCTACGGAATGTACCTATCCATTACAATGTGGATACCATTAAAGATCAATTGAAGACCGAGCTTAAAGATATGTATTAGCTAAATCAACAAATGAGGGCTAGGCACTTGAATATTCTTCAGAAATGGCAGGCGGATACCATGTTTGGATTTAGTCCATCTGTAAATCCCGATGGGCGTGATAATTCTAGCAGTACTTCAAGGAAATTAATCATGGCACGAGAATGTGGGAGCTACACAAGTCGGAGATATACAATTGCCAGAAACTGAACCACAAACTATGCCTATTTCCCAACATCAAGTAATTCAACCAGATCCGAGACGCATTTCATCATTATTCTCGCCCTGGAACCGGAATGGAGGTTATTATAATGTTGCACAACCACAAACGACCTCTTATACGTTTGTGGCAGCACTCCATGTTTATATTACCCACTTCTGCTTTTCAACAGTACAGAGATATAGGTCAATTCTCAAGTTTATCAGCAGGCGGAAATATTTCGAGACTTGGAGAATGGAATCAAGGGGAAGAAGGCAATGACGAACGACATTAGGAAATTTGGAACTTTTATTTCTGCTACGTCTATATTTCAAATTTTAATTAATGAAAAGTACGGCTTTGTGTTGAAATCAAATCACATGTGATTTGATTTACGAAATCGATTTACTAAAGATCTTCTTACCAAATCGACATCAGTTTCACCTCTCAGTCTAAATCGATTTACTTGCATGGTTAAAGATACAAATTCACTTACATCCTCAATTGTCTCAAAACGAGATTGTACGTCACTTATAGTAGCACCAGTAGAGGGTTACGGGTGTATTATAGAACTTCTCGTAAATAACCTCCCAGACATTCATAAGCGAATAATGTGCTTCAGAAGCTGAGTTTGTAACAACACATAGTTTATATAAATAGCTAAATCTCCTTCTCGAGTATACTGAGCTCGACGAACCAAGTCGAGACATGCTTGAGCAAATTATACTGAATGAAGAGATTTTATGTGACATGTGAGGTTTGAAGAAGGTAAATTTTAAAATTTATCCGTTGTCGTCCAAACTAAGGCCGCAATGGGAACCGCCAACGGATTATGTGGGGAGACGCGGCTGAGCTGAATCCGTCGGCGGTTGGTGTTGAACCGCGGGGATTAGGAAAAAGCGTGAGGCTCTTGTTGGACCGCAATGGGAACCAATAAATTAACCAATTTGTCTATCAGTTTTTCTCGTTTGGTCAATCCCATAGTGGGATCAAAATGGACATCCCATAGGAATTGAGCTTACAGTCTAAACTAAAATCACATCGACTCCGCACCTTCCAAAACAAAAATTCTTAACCTAATGGGTTCTAGTGTCCAACGCATCCAATCCAAAATTTAAGATTGCACCCACCAGAAAACTCGTGCAAGAAAAAGGCAATGTACCATCTTACAAACATTTTCAATGAAGATGGTTGCTCATCTTTATGAAATGAAATATTGAACAAATACATCTAATTTCAAGTAACCCCTAAGATTCAGCTCTCAAAGAGATTTCGAAACTTATCACGTGTTTTAATACTACCCCACCGGTCATACTGTATACCAATCTGACTTTGCATTAGTTTCAGGGCCAAATCAACGTTACCTGCTTTTCTTAATGCGTTTATTAGGACTGTGCGTACACGCCCAGGTGTCTCATGATCCCTATCAACAATGCCATCTGCCAATTCGCAAGCCTCCTTTATATGACCTGCTTTACATAAAACATGGATCATGTCTTCAAATGCAGTCTCTGGAATAACTCCCATTAAAGCCAACTCATCCATTATCTTACAAGCCTTGGCAACCTTTCCTGACAAACAAAGCCCTGTTGAAAGAGCTCTAAAAGATGCTGGAGTGGGTGTTATACCCTTGTCGATCATCATATCCCACATCCTCAACGCTTCGTCAGTTTTATGTTCTTTGAACAACCCACTAATGAGAATAGTGTACGTATAAACTGTCTGATCACAACCTGCATCCTCCATTCGTTTAAACAAGGTTAATGCTTCATCAATCTTTCCACACTTTGTAAATGCATCAATGAGTGTGTTATAGCAATAGGAATCTGGTGTGCATCCCTTATCGAGCATTTCTTCATAAAGCTGCTCTGCTTCATCAACCCTACCACCTTTTCCAAGACCATCAATTATACTAGAATATACTACTGCATTAACCCTAACGTTTTTCTCATGACCAAACTTCAAATACTCCAGGGCCATGTCCAACTTCCCCGCTTTACATAAACAATCTACAATAACCCCATAAGTAACCTCGTCAGGTTCACACCCTTCATCCTTCATTCTCTCAAAAAACTTCATAGCTTCCTCTCCATTCCCACTTTTCGCCAAAGCATCAATCAAAGCCGTATAAATTGCCACATTAGCTTTACAACCATTCCTAATCATACAATCAAAAACAGCAAACCCTTCATAACATTTCCCTTCTTTAACAAGTCCACTAATCACTAAACTGTAAGCATGTGAAGGAATTTCCAGTCTTTTCTCCACCATTTCATTGAAAAGACTCACACAAGAAGCAATATCCTCTTCCGAATAACAAGCTTGTATCAAAGTAAGATACGTAATTTTATCAGCACCAATCCTTTTCATTTCCATCTCTCTTAATTTACCTTTTGCATCCCTTGTTTTCCCCGACTTACAATACCCTTTGATCATAATATTGTAAGTAACAACATCAGGACGAATTCTTCCTTTTTCCATAACATCAAAAACCTTCTCAGCAGATTCAATACACATTGAATTCACCAATACATCCATCATAAAATTGTAAGTAAACAAATTTGGCTCAATTCCACTTTCTTTCATTCTTCGCCAAACCCATAATAATTCCTCAACCATTCCTGAAACCCCAAAACTCTTAATCAAAGCATTTGAAGCTGAAATA
Organism: Papaver armeniacum; assembly: GCA_023531295.1. Classification (NCBI taxonomy): domain Eukaryota; kingdom Viridiplantae; phylum Streptophyta; class Magnoliopsida; order Ranunculales; family Papaveraceae; genus Papaver; species Papaver armeniacum. The sequence goes on from JAJJWW010004384.1 coordinate 101,328, forward strand.
GTCATCAAAAAACCTCTATCTCTAACTTCTCCAACTAAATTTTTAACTCCCTCTATGTCTCTAACTGATGCCAGTATACCAATTAATGTAACATAAGAATCTAAACTGTGAGAATAGTTATTCCTTTGTTTGCCAGCCCAATAAAAGAATTTAAGAGCTAATTTTGGGTTTTGTTTAAGCTGAGAGGACATAAGTAGTTGATTGACAAAATGAGGTGATAATTTGATAAGAAAATTTTGACAGTAATCATCTAAATTGGACTCCATTGTTGAAGAATCATCTAAAAGATTGAGTATTCTAAAAGGTTCTATCCATTCGGGAGGAGGAAAGGAAGTCGAAACGAACCTTGAATTAGGAGAGATTTGATTCGTCCCTTGATCATTCCTACCAAGAAGATTGTGGTGAGACGAAACGGAGAATCGACGGGGTGTCAGTTGAGTTACAGAGATAAATCTGTGCAATTTTCTCATCAGATGCCGTTATGGTTTAGGGTCAAGAGAAGGGTTTTAACTTCAGAAATTAGAGTTTCTGATGAGTAAATTTTGCAAATGATAGCGCATCATTGGTTCTATGGTCTAGTGGTCAGGACATTGGACTCTGAGTAACCCGAGTTCAAGTCTCGGTTTTTTTTTTTTTTTTTTTTTTTTTTGGCCTTGCCATTTAAGTTCTGTTCTACCTCGGTTTTTTCCGCCAGATAAGTAGATAACTGCTTGGATTTGAAGCAAGAGTGCAGGCTGCGAATAAGAAGATGCCAGGAGATAATTGTGTTGAGCGTCAATTGTTTGGTGGTGCAATTTCTACTTGTTTCCCTCTTAGATTTCAGGATGTTAGTGATGTCCGCCAAGTTCCTGATCATCAAGAAGCCTATGTAGATCCTGCAAGAGATGAAAGCATCGTAATTGAGTTATTAGATTTGAAACATGATGTACGAGGTAATGGTGGTGCTGTTTGGTTCTTACAAGACCTTGCTAGTGAACAAAACGCTGAAGCAACCACAGTCATTGAGCAATCAGGAGTTTTCACGGCAGATGGAATTCGGTATCGGAATACGGCAGCAGTAATGACAACAGCAATTGGGGAGATGAAGATTTCTAAGGGTCGGCAAGGACCGGAAGCGCATAATCATTGTTTGTACCATAAGTAAAAATACCACTTAATGGGCCAAATTGATACTTGAATCATGTTTTGGTCCTCATCCAAGCCCACTAACCAGTCAACCAAGGCAGCCCCCCAGTCTGCACGGACTGGTCAATGGTCAAAGTCGGTCAAATATCAAAGTCAACTTCCGGTCAAGATCGATGGTCAAAATCGGTCAACTATCAAAGTCAACTTCCGGTCAACGGTCGGTCAACAGTCAAGGTCAACCGTCGGTCAACTATCGAAGTCGGGCCGCACCCCTAGCCAATTTTCGGTCTTGTAGCAATCATGTCGCAAACCAATTCCGACCCAAAAACTCTTCCACGCCGCCAACCGGTCTCCAACCATGTGCCCACCGGCCTCCATCCCACTTGCCCGGCCCATCATGCCTCTCAACCATCAAGCCGGTCCCTACCCATGCGATCATGTATTCGCCAACAAATGTCCACCAATATCGGCCATCATTTATGCGGAATTTATCATGGAAGCATAAATGTGCGGTTTCATGCAATTGAATTCCAGAGATTTCACCATGCGGGTGAAGTCCAGCCCGGTTTCGGCCATGCGGTGCTAAATGCAAAGAGTTTCGGCCATGCGGTGCTAAAAGCGGTTTCGGCCATGCGGTGCTAAATGAAGCGGTTTACGCCATGCGGTACTAATTGCAGCAGTTTCATACATGCAGAATTAACTCCAGCTGTTTCATACAGAATTGATGATGGAGACATGAATGAGCAGTTAATGTAATTTATATTTATATTTAGATGTGGAACTGTATAAAGGGGAGAGGGCAGAAATCAGGAAAGTGGGGGCCAAGAGGACAGAAAAACATACTTTGTAATACAAAAGTCAATAAAATATTTCTCCCCAAGGGGATTCGCCCGTGGACGTAGGCAACCTATGCCAAACCACGTTAAACCTCTGTCTTTCATTTTGTTCTTCATTTCGTCTCCTAACCCAAAATACACACCAAACTATCCATTCATCGTGTTTCGTGCCCAAAAGTAATTTTGGGTACAAACATTGGCGCCGACTAAGGGGACATACGAGAAAAGAAATCGTGTTTTCCCATTGAGAAAAGTTGTAGAAAATGCTTCAAAATCTTGTCCAATAAAAAAGCGATCGAGCGTTTTGAAAAATCACTCTTGCAGTCCGATTGACCGCAATCGCCGCAATCAGGTTTGATCATAATAATCGCAGTCCAAACTGATCGCATGGCTGACCGTATAATCGCACATACTTCTGATCAGCTTGATCGCAATCGCTGCAATCAAGATTCGCCGTTTGATTTGTTGAAGCTATTACTCGGGCGGATATCAATGAAAATCGCGTCACTACAAAAATCGATGATAGTGTTGCCGGGACGCTCGGTTGCGGCCAAAGATGTAGTGAAATACCATCAAAATTGTTGTAGGAGATTCGATCCACAACATGGTCGGATCCGATTTGATTTCTACCATCGCCGTCCCGGTGATCGCATTGGCCGCATTCAGCTTAATCACAATTACTATAGCCCAAAGATCACGGTCGGAAGCCACCAAAGGCGACTCACTTGCGAACATCGCTAAGATTGTTGCGAGGATGTTCGATCCGCAAACATGTTCATGGAGAAAAATATTGCAAGGAGAAAGGACAACAAGACTCAAACTGTTACAAAGGGGAAGTCAAGCAAGGATAACACTTCAACCATCCGTTGCAAGAAGGCATGAAAGAAAAGACAACAGATTCCCCAAAGTGTCACCAAATGTTCGAGTAAAGGTCACTGCGCCAGAGCACTGTGTCACCAAAAGTTTCAAAAAAAAAAAAAAAAAAAAAAAAGCCTTCCCGTGAAGAAAACCCGCGGCCATCACGAGCGGCGCGCGGAGAGGCAGACGACGCAAAGCCAAGCCATGTATTGCAGCAACGCTCGTATCTGGTTAACCCTCTTCAGGGGTTTCGTTCACCTACATTTGTTTTGACTCACCCACGTCAAGGGTGTCCATCACCCACGTCAGAATTCTTCGATGCTTCCAGATATATCAAAGTTCGATGCGCAGCAATGACCACCGTGGATTTTCTAAAGTACATCAAACTTCGATGATCCGCGATACATCAAAATTCCATTCTCAGCAACAGTTCGATGCAACGGTGGTACATCAACCTTCGATGAGCTGGACACACAGACCGTTGATGCTCCCTGGTACATCCATTTTCGATGTTCTGTAAAACATCAAAATCAAATTAAGAAGAAAAAAAATCAGGAAAAAGCCATCACCGAGTCAGCCAATGGCGGCCTCCACGAGAGCGGCGGAGAACTAACGAAATTTTAATCCAACGAAGCAGCGGCGGCAAGCGGCGGCAACCACCAGCGAGCGGCAATCGGCGAGTAGTCGCCGATTAATAGGAGCCTCTGATTTGTTGCAGCTCGGTACAACTTAATCCCGTAGCCCTCGGATCTTTCCGCCCCGTTCCTCTTGCCTTGCGGATATGTACACCCCACTAGGGCTTGGCCTAAAATTTGTTTCACTGATATCTTCTTCGTCTCACGTCCGAATTGGATGATTTTTGGCTCGTTGCGATCGCATTTCAATATCCTACGACATGAAGGTAAAATTTTGCAATTGGAGAATAATATTTTTTGGGTACAATCACGTCATCAACATGTTTGGAGCAAGGGGCTAACCAACCAATTTCGTTTCTTCGATAACTTCTTCTTCATGCATCCAAATTGAGGGATTGTCGGCCCGATGAGATCGTATGTCAATTACCAAGGTCGTGAAGGCGACATTCCAATTTTCGGAGAAAGTTAAAATTTTTAGAAACGGACACCACCGAAAACACATTCAATGCAGATCCGGTTGATCGAACTACTCTGGGTCCTTTTCCACATAACTATTATAGTCGGTTGATCGAACTATTGTAATCCGTTTCACAAAGAACAAATGTTGGCTCGTTGATCGAACGACCATGATCCTTTTAATTCCTACAGTCCAGTGGGTCGAACTGTTGTAGTCCGATTTTCCCCAAAAATTGTTTCAATACAGTTTTCCTCACAATCGGTTGATCAGTTTTGCGCATAATCGTTGATCAGAATGATCACAACAATGAAATACAGATTGGAAAGCGTCTTCGATCGACTTGGACTTAATTGGTGCATTCCAGTCCACAGACAAATCAATTACTAAGTCGAGACGAGACGCTAAGGCAACTATACTAATCATCGTCATTTGGAAAACACCGACATAGCCGTGGGCATCCTAATCACTTCGTAAGCGAAGTCACAAGTAACATTTTCAATAAGGTAAGTATACAATTTACATATTTTTGCATCTTTTCATATATTCATGCATACTTTTGTTCAATAAGACACCTTTAATGTGGCAAGCATCTTCTCACGAGGGGATGCACACATTTCAATTCTGCGCGCATCCGGAATAGTGGGATTGGCCCCCGCGCGAATTCCGATATAGAGACATATTCAAAATCCCATGCGCAAGCAAAATGCAGCAAGGCAAAGTGCACCCTTGTGCAAGCATTGAGCAAGACATGACAATTACTATCTTAGGGGCGAGTTGCATATCACTTCAACATGATGACCATCACTTGGAGGCGAGATATGTAACACCTCATGGTCTAAAATTACTCTTTTGGGGCAAGCTGTGTAACACTTCATACGCTTGGGGTCAAGTTACATAGCACCTAATTGCAATGCGGAATTAAGCTTCCGAAAATCGAAACTTTAGGTAAGCCAAACTTCTTAATCCTCCAACAAGTTGCGTGATTAAGAGGGGCAAGCGTACACCCTAATATTTTTACGCAATTTTTACAATCGGTAATGTTAAACTCGCTATAGTTATGTTGATTGAATTATTGTACTCGGTTCAAAAGCAATCACTCACTCGGTTGGACGCGACCGATGCGGTCGCTTTTGCCTATGAATTCTCAGTACTCGTTGGACGCAATCGATGCGGTCAGTTGCACTCGGTTGGGACGCAATCGATGTCAAGTTTTATTTGTAACGGTTACACCTAGGTTTATCGAAGCTGTTTAAATCCGGTCCCTCGGGTGTAGTCCGGTGATTGAGCTCCGATCGCCTCTGTTTGTACTCTGCCCAGTCCGGTGATCGCGGTGCCGCAATGCTCGATCTTTAGCTGCACCCGGTGATCGAAGCTGCTGCGATCCGGCTACATTCGCAACTCCTGATCCGGCTGATCCGGTAGCGAAGCTAGCTGCGGTGCGATTTTTTGCTGCGTCCTCCTGTGATCCAGTGATCGCATTTTTGCTTTAGTACGATTTTGCTCGTTGCTCTATGAGTCCGGTGATCTTAATTTCTTTGCAATGCTCGATCTTGCTTTGCCTGGAACCCGGTGTCGAAAGGCTTCTTTGCCGATCGGCTAAATTATAACTCCTACTGGTCCGGTGATCGCGAGCTGCTTGCGATGCTGATTTTGCACCGATCTTTCTTCTGAGACCCGATCAAAGCTGCTGCGGATCGGCTTCATTGCGCAACTCCTGCGGTCGAGTGATCGCATTTGCTGCGATCTGATTTTGCTCGTCCTCTGAGATCGGTGATCGCAGTGGCTGCCGTGCGATTTTGCTCGTCACTCCTGCAGATCCGGTGATCACAGCTGCTTCAGACCAGCTTCACTCAATGTTATTCTTGCCCATTTCCAACATCACTCTGCTCCATTATCAAGCTTCCATTTGCATCACCTCGATCTTGTTTTTGCAAAGACTTGGGGGCGACTTGATTACGATCTCCACAATCAACGAAGGCGTTTATTTACGCTTCAAAGAACATAAATTTACTCTTGGGGGCGTCTTGATTTCCGCAAACAACAAGGAAAGTTCGCCAATCACCTCAATATCAATAGTCCACACTTGGGGGCGAGTTTTATCATTGATTAAGGAACACGAAATTTTTCTTAACTCCCAACAAGTTGGAGGTTAAGAGGGGGCGATGTTTGTACCATAAGTAAAAATACCACTTAATGGGCCAAATTGATACTTGAATCATGTTTTGGTCCTCATCCAAGCCCACTAACCGATCAACCAATGTGACCCACCCCGACCGCACGGATCGGTCAATGGTCAAAGTCGGTCAACTATCAAAGTCAACTTCCGGTCAAGATCGATGGTCAAAATCGGTCAACTATCAAAGTCAACTTCCGGTCAAGGTCATGGTCAACGGTCGGTCAACAATCAAGGTCAACCGCTCGGTCAACTATCGAAGTCGGGCCGCACCCTAGCCAATTTTCGGTCTTGTAGCCGTGAATGCTCCAAACCAATTCCCACCAAAAACTCTTCCACGCCGCCAACCGGTCTCCAACCATCTTTTGCCCACCGGCCCCTCCATCCACTTCGCCACCATCATGCCTGTCAACCATCAAGCCGGCCCTACCCATGCAGTCACTGCTTCGCCAACAAATGTCCACCAATATCGCCAGTCATCATTTATGCGAAATTTATCATGGAAGCATAAATGTGCGGTTTGTCGTAATGAATTCCAGCGATTTGACCATGCGGGTGAAGTCCAGCCGGTTTTGACCATGCGGTGCTAAATGCGCGATTTCGGCCATGCGGTGCTAAATGCGGCCAGTTTTACGCCATGCGGTACTAATTGCGTAGTTTCATACATGCGAATTAACTCACTGCTTTCATCTGGAATTGATGATGGAGACATGAATGAGCAGTTAATGTAATTTATATTTATATTTAGATGTGGAACTGTATAAAGGGGAGAGGGCAGAAATCAGGAAAGAGGGGGCCAAGAGGAGAGAAAAACATACTTTGTAATACAAAAGTCAATAAAACATTTCTCCCCAAGGGGATTCGCCCGTAGACGTAGGCAACCTATGCCGAACCACGTTAAACCTCTGTCTTTCATTTTGTTCTTCATTTCGTCTCCTAACCCAAAATACACACCAAACTATCCATTCATCGTGTTTCGTGCCCAAAAGTAATTTTGGGTACAAACAATCATGTTAAGGTTTATGTTGCGAATTTGCGGCTCAAGGAAGTTGGTACTGATGTTCTAATCACTGCCTATGAACCGTTTGTGATAAATCCTCTGAGTGAAAGTGCAAATTCTGTTGGAGCTGGATTGACTGTCCCTGCGCCTTGAGTCTGGATGTACACCGATGTCTGAGGTTTTTAGACTTGTTGTTGCCAACTTCAAAGTCCACGACTGGAACCTTTTCGCTGCTTGAAGCTTGAAAGCATTTGGAATTTAGGAAACTTTAGAACTTATTTTTCATTTTTACCTTGCGATTTCTTAAATTTCATGGTAATGCAAACAGTTCTCGAATGTAAATCAAATGCTTTGGTGGTCCTCTTAATAGCACAACCCGTTTTGGATTCAAAAAAACCTGGCGAGATTGGGGTATACTCAAACTAATTGGGGTATACCCAATTTTAAGTGGACATGTGACCTTACTAAGGGGAGGCCAAAACGTGGTAAACTTACTTAAATACCCCTACACTAATCAACCTAAAACTAAACTCTAAACTTAAAAACCAAAAACTGATTAACCAAAAACCTCTCCTCTTCTCTTTCATTCTTCTTCTCTAAACCCTCTCATCTTCTCTTTCATTCCAAAAACTTAAAATCAACCAAAATTTTGAATTTTGATTTTATACCCAAAAAAATGGTTGATTCTAAACGATCCAAAGAAGAAGAGAGATTCAACGGTAACATGAAAACCTCCAAATCGGAGGGAAAAGGTAAGGGAAAGGTTGGAACTAGCAAACCCGAAAATCCAATCCTTGAAGGTCTTTGAAAAGAAACCTCTAAAGGCGAAAAAGAAGATTGTAAGTGATTTATAAACTCAAACCCATTATTGTTTTGTTGAATATAATTGTTAGATTATGTTAGAAATCGAAAATTTTGATTTTTGATTTGTGGCCGGCAAGGTCGATAGTTGAACAACACGCCGACCTTTTGTATTTTCAAAGCGTAGGCATGTTATCGGGATGAATAACATGCCGACTTTTCATCAGATCCATGGCGATTGTTGGACAATAACCGGGCCATAGGTATAATAACCAACCATGTTAGGGCTATATTTGGTCGGCGTTGTTTTTTGACTTGTACCATGCCGACGTTAGGCATTAGAAACCTTAATTTCCTAATTTATTAGTCGGCATCTTTCATAGATAGTACCATTTCGGCGTTTTATTAGTCGGCGGGGTAGTTGGTTAACAACTTGCCCGGATTTAATGTAGTCGCGCAAGTGTTTTATTTATCGGGCTTGCTTTGACCGTGGGTAGAAGGTCAACGGTGTTGTGTTGTTTGTTTTCATATATCTTATTTGTGCATTGTTTAGGTTCCCAGAGGAAACAAAAGAAGAACTACCTTGTCTTGTTAACAATGCAGAAGAGCTATTTGAATATTTGGACACAATTTATCCCAATTTAGAAGAACCTAAAGATGAAACTGAAGAGAATTGCCCGTTTAGAAAGTTCTGTTTGATGGGTAAGGAAAATCCAGAAGAATTTCTAAGGTTTATGAACAGTCCTAGCAATCCCCTCAACTATGTAGAATGCACATCATCAGAGGAGGAAGAAGAGGAGGTTGATCCAAGAACTTTTAGGGGCATGTGACTTTTCTGGAGTGAACCCCTATTACAATGAGGATGGTGACTACATAGGCCCGGTGAAGGGGAAGGGAAAAGCAAAAGCTGATGCCGGTGAAAAAGCTAGTGATGGGGAGGAAGATAACAACAACAAGAAGGATCCATGAAATTCTTAAACTTTATTATGTTTCACTTGGTTTAGAAACTTAGATTGTGGTTTGAACTCTTTCATTATGTTTTGAACTCTTAGATTGTGGTTTGAGACTTGTTAAACTTATTTGAATTTTCAGTTTTAGTTGCTTTAGAAGTTATTATTTTGTATGCACTTTTAGACAAAGTACTTTCGGCCGGCATGGTAGGAAGTCTACACCTTGCCGACCTGAATTTTAGTTGCACCTTTTAGGTACAAAGTACAACCCATTGAATGCTCAACGGCTAGAAATTTCAAAATCAAGATATTAGGTATGTTTTTATTATAAAAGCATTCCCAACTTCATCTTCAACCTTGCATAAAGAATGGAAGTTTCACCACCAAATATTTGTAGTCTTTGTACACTAAGTGGTCATTTTGCAAGGGATTGTCCATTTGAAGGAAGCAAATGCACTATTGAAGGTTGTAAGGGATTCTTATTTCTCATGAAAGCTGCAATAGGAGGTGTATATCAGCCGTATGCTTCAAAATGCACTTGTTGTGGGTTTTTCTATTGGATAGATGAGCGTGTAGCTCCGTATGAAGATGAAGTTGCTAAAATCAACCTTCTACCATGCACAGATCCATGTTGCGACGGTAAGATGAAGCTAATTACCTCTCCTAAGAAATTGTGTATTAGGAAAAAGATACTATATATGTCCCAAATGTGTTAGGGTAAAGTTTTTAACGTTTGTATGCTTTAATTAAGGTTTGTATCCGATGTATAGTCGGCATTGTCTTAAATTATAAGCTTGCCGGCTCCCACTTAGTTGGCATTATACTATATTAAAAGCTTTCCGACGGTTGTCCAGTCGGCATGGATATTATAATACACCTTACCGGCTTAATAGAAAATAACATTCATAAACAATTTGTGAGGGAGTTCTAAGCCGGCATGGTTCTGCTAAACAACAATACGCAAGCGCAATTAAAGCCGACAACCTCTCAAAACCAGACCGTGCTTGGCTTAATAGTTAAAAACATACAGAACAATTTTTTAAGGGAGTTCTTAGGCGGCATGGTAAATTTCATAAACATCATGAATAAAGCGCCGTGAGCTTGGCAAAGCCGGCCATATCAGGTGACTTTTTCTGTCTTGTCATGCATTGCGGCCGCGATCTGAAGAAATAATACCGTGCCGACCTCCGGGATATCCTAAGCATGTTTTGGTAATGAATATGATGCCGACCAAATGAGAATACACCCAAAAAAACACATCCATTTCATTCATTCGTAGCACTCCAAAGTACATTACACAAAACACGCATGCGATTACAAAAGTACTCCAAAAGTACGAATGTTTTGTCTAGTACTCCATTGTACACTACACAAAAAGCTGCTTTATTCCCTAATCATAATCACTCCTCACTCAAATCTATTGGAGGAGTTCATTCAAACCTATTGAACCTCCTTTGGTCAAATCTATGGGACATTCCCGAGACTCATCTATAACATTCCAAAGGGCCATGTTGTCCTCATAAATTTTCATCCATTCCTTGCTCTTGTTGTTTGTGAACTTCTCCCACAAACTAAACCTACATAGAGGAGGTAATGGACATTCCTTATTGAGTTGTAGACCAATAAAATGATTTTTATCCACCAAAGCCATGTAAATTCTTCTATGCTTGAGTTGCTCCACGCAAACCGCATGTTTCGGTGCAAATGCTATAGATAATCCCTCACTAAAAAAATGTACCACGCAATTCCAAGTATCTGCAATAGATGGCCACACTCCGGCATTCTCAACCAATGCTCCCATTTGATCGGTGCGTTTCCCTCCGGGCCTTTAACACTAGTTAGCAAACCTTTGAAAGTTGCTTCTTTTTCCTCCATGGAACCTTCTAGAATCATTGAGATATGGAACTCCTTGTCGTGTTCTAGTCGAGCGGCCATCTTATTTCTAATGTATTGGCATTGGATGAGATTCTCTTCAACCGCTCCACTTAGGTGTCCCAATTGTTGCGAGATAACGTGAAACCCACAATTTCCATCTTTCGGAACATCGTTCGGTACCAATCACGAAATCTTGAATAATTGGAGGGAGTTGAGTACGATACTTTTGCAACACCGGTTGTACTACCTTCTTTGGATGACTTTTTTTCTTCGCCACATCTCCTTGGCTTGCTTGGCTCTCTAGAGGTAGAGTTCCATTTGTATTCAAGTTAGAGACGGTTGGTGTAGTTAAATCCTTCTTTGGCCGACCCCTTTTCTTTCCAACAAATTCCACGCTTGCTTGACTCTCAAGAGGTAGAGTGCCATTTGTATTCAAGTTAGAGACCGTTGGCGTAGTTGAATCCTTCCTTGGACGACCTCTTTTCTTTTAGCGGGCTCCTCCTTGTATTGCGCCTCGGTATAAACATGTCCGGATGGATCGCACTTTGTACTCAAATGCTCTTTAATGTTTTCCTTTTGGATTGATCACTATTTCTACTTAAAAACTCTTTGATTTGTTCTCCTTCGGATTGATCTTGATCGCAATTTGTACTCAAAAACTCTTTGATTTGTTCTCTTTCTTCCGCCCTCGTCTTTTTGGTAGTTGGTCTACCATTAGGATCTTGTTTCTCAGGTTCTTCAAGTTCTTCCATAAAAGGGTAAACTATCGGCATCAACTTGTGCTTCATAGTTTGTTTGTCCAACCTATTCAACTTGGGGTATTTTTCGAGGATTATTCTCCCAAGTTCCATGTCGCCAAACTCTTCACCGGGATCTTCTCTTGGAGCCGGCTTGAAAGATAATTGCTTCCAATAGGGATCGATATCATCAAGAGGAATGGGAGTTTTATACCTACCAAGCATATGACGACATGGAAGTCCGATAGCCTTCATTATCCTACACTTACAAGGAGTGCTCGGGTCGTCATACTTTTTATACTTTTTAAACAAAGCGAGATGTTTCATCATAAAACGTATTGCCCAATGCGATACGTTGCAATGTATACCAACAAGCATCCAATTATCCTCCTTAAACTCCCTCAACTTCCGGAAGCTAATTTCTTGGAATTGCTTTTTATCTTGTTGATATCATTATTAGTGTACTCATGGATAGCATGTTGCACCGTCACAATCCCATTTTGACTCGTGAAAAGTAGACCTTTTAGTCTCCCATGCGCTTGCTCTACCATACTTGTGGATTCAAGTTTGAAATGTTTATAGTCGTAAGTATAAGCATACACAAACCTCTCTTTGTGTGGCCTCAACCATTGTTTCTTGCAATATTCCACTACTTTGGGGTAATTAGTCCCCCAATCATCCTCGAAATCCTTCAAGTTTAACTCATATCTTCCCACACTCATCGACCAAACCACCTTATCCCACGCTTTCATGAATAACCCAAACTTAATCTCACCTTCTTTCCATTCTTCGTCTTCTTTCTCTTTCTCCTTCTCTCGCTCCTCTTTAGTTAGTTTGCTAAGACGTTCATCTTCCTCTTTTTCACGTTTAGTTCCTTTCTTTGCTTTCGGTTTTTGGATATGACTTCTACAATTCTTTCTAAGGTTGCATTGTATATGCCAAGTGCAAAGGAAATTTTGTGCATTGGGAAAGACTATCCTCACGGCGTTCATTATTGCTTGCTCATTGTCGGTGACTATAACCCCCGGAGTTTCGTCTTCGTGGTAGAGAAGCTTCAAAGTTTCCAATGCCCAAATATAACTATCATCCTTCTCACGATCCATAAAACACCATGCCACCGTGAACGATTGCTTATCTGAGGTTTGTCCTACAATGTTCAACAAAGGCATGTTGTACCTATTCGTCTTATAAGTACAATCCATGAACAAAACTTGGTAAAAGCAACGCGCCAATTGAATCATATCGGGATGTGCAAGAAAAATACGATCCACCTTCCCCTTCGATGACTCATGGTGTCTCACCGTGTAGTTGTATTTGTGTATTAACCATTGTGATTCTTCCATCACCTTTCTTCCATCCCATTCAATTCTTTTAATAGTTGCCTTGGCCGCATAAATTGTAGACAATGAAGAGAGGTTACGCGGGTCGTCCCTCTTGAACTTACTTAGGAGCTTACTTGGTTTAATTCCCCAACTTGTTCTTACTTGTTCGAACTCGTGCGGTTTCAGCTTGGCAACTTGACAATGCCCAACAAGAGTGTCCGGATCTTTATGGCTATGCCAACCAACATCAACTCTACTCATTCTCCACACGTTGTCGGTGTCTTTGTTCCTCCCAAAAATTATCTTGAATGGGCATCCACACTTCTTTGACTTCGTCTTGTACACCCTAGTCGTCTTCTTATCATACACATAACCCTTTCTCTTGTGACTTTCCTCCGGCAAACCATAACACTCGCATACCATTTCAAACCGCGTATCTCTTTGTTGGGTGTTTTTCACTAGAACGCACATCTTCTCTTTGGCTTTCTCAACAATCCAATTGACCGCGTCGTCTTTTTCCTTCCATTCCAAATCATTAGCATAATGTGAGGAAGTATCGGGACCCCTAATTTTCTCGAGCTTGAGGCCGATCCTCCATAGGTACCAATGCCACAATCTACAAAACATCAAAAGTTTAGTTGATGTGTATTACCACGGTCGGCATGGTCGACATATAAAACAATGTAGGCTAGAAAAGACCTAACGTAATAGAATATAAACATTGCCGACATGAAAATAGCCGGCAAGGTATGAAAACATTACAATGCCGGCGTACGCATTTTCAAGTAAGGGCTCTGTGTTTCAAAAAATAAAAGTCGGCAAGGTTCAAATTTTCTACATTGCCGGGCGTGGTCTCGCTCATGAAAAGTCGGCACGTTGTTCAAAGTAGAACCACGCCGGCTTTTATGGCGGCATGATCGACAAGCGTCGACCTTGCCGACCACCGTATGTGACCGAAAAAAAAAACCAAAATCGATCATTTGCATGGAAAAATCACAATCTTCACGGCGTAGGTTGTCTACCCGATTACTTGCGGCTCCATTCTCTTCTTCTTCTTGGTCATTGGATTCTTCGTTTGGCTCAATACATTCATCACTTCCATACCCATCATGAGTTTGAGGAAAATAAAAGTGAGGGTCATGCATGTAATCCATTCGATCATGGTCCGGTAGATCATCATACAAGTACTCATATGTAGGAGGAAAGTTAGAAGACTCCCCCACTTCAAAATCAGGATTAGAATCACTCATCTCACTCATATCACAAATTTCACAAAAACCCTAACTTTCCCCCCCCCCCCCCAAAAATCTCCTCTACTCCTTCATACTAATTCTCTCTCTAAATGATTTCTAAAACTCAACTTATAACTAAATCAACTAACTAATCTAACTAATTTAACTAATCTAATCATTTTAGTTAAATTAGAGTTAATCATTGTGGGGGCATTTTAGTCATTTACAAAAATATAGGTTAAGGGGTAGCTTGACTTTACTTCATAATGACCTGATTTTGTCTTATTGGGTATACCCCAATTAGTTTTGGTATACCCCAATCTCGCCAGGCAAAAAAAGTTCTAGTCTCGGTAGAACGTAGTATTTTTTATTTTATTTTTGCCTTGCCATTTAAATTCTACAAAATTGTTATTCTAGTAGAGTCAGTAACTCAAAATGGTACCAACATTTTAAGTTGAAAATTTGGTATCTGGAAATAAATTCACCAATTACCGGTATAAGAATCGCCAGAATGGATGTTTTCTCAACAAATCAAATATTCAGTTATACATCACGCCAAAATCTAATGTTCGAATTACAAAAGAAGTAAAGAAACTCAGAAGAAAATAAGGCAAAGTGAGGTGGAACTACAAGGATTACATATGAAAGAATAGACTCTCCTCCGACGAAAAAAATATATTAAGAAGTATGTGATTACCAGAGAATTACCAAAATTGTAACTTTACAGGTTTATAAGGTGGATATTTGTGGTAGGAGGAAAGAATGACTACTGAAGCCGACAAGGATGAAGCTCACTGAATTTATGCTGGGATACAAAATGAGGAGCTGAGAGCTGGAGGTAAAATGCAGACCAGGTGTGGGCCAGCAGGATTGCAGCTTATATTAGCATCATCTAGATTCGGTAGACTCAGTTGAGGAGGACGAATATATCCACACACCAAAGGGACACATGTAATTGATATAACGATCCTTGAACCTGAAATGTTGCATATGTAAATAGCAGGCACTGGCATTTCACAGTTTTAATAAACAGACATGTTTTCTCTTATCGCAAACCTTGCTTCGTAGATAGTGAAACATGGCCGCGCTTCCTTCCAGCTATCATCCAGTTTGCGGGATTTGTGTTCACTTCATATAATACTTCATCTTGCTGCATGTGTTTTTCGAATGTTAATAAGATGATCAAACAGCTTAGTTGGCATTTCGGACTCTAAAAATTCTTTGATAAAAACAAGACTTACATTGTCAGGGGAAATTGTATTTTCGTCAAATTCCTTTAACCTTTCAATTCTCCATCTCATGCTAACAAGCTGACCAACTCTCAGACTACCTGAGGGGAGGGGAAGAAATCCAACCGCCAGGCATGGATCAAGCACAGGCCTTTGCAGAACGAGTGCACTCCTGAAGAGCAAATCCTTTTTATCACCTTCAGATTCAGTGGCTACAGGATTATGTGCTCCAACGGTTCTATCACCTAAGATTCCATATCTGATATTTAATATACTATCAGAATTTATCCTTGCAGTTTCATCTGCAAAATTGAGAGGATTAGTAATGTTTGTCATGGAAAAATCACACCTTAATAATACCCTGTAGAGGACAAAGAATACAATGAACCTGCCTAGCCACCACAATACATGAATCCATAACCATACGGAAGAACTGAATCAGAAGTTCCAAATTCAAACTGATTAATCATTGAGAAAAGATCATGGGGGAGAGATTATTGAATTTATAAAAGCAGCAAATAAACAAGACCCCCAGCCTTCTTTTGCTTCATTTTTTCCATGTGGTCCATCTCTTTAAGAGCATTTGTTCATTACATGTTAAGAAGCTGAAAATAGCACGAAATCTGGCTTACCTCCATTTGTTGCATTCCCTAAGCAGATCCCAAACAGGATTCCTGCTCTAGATGATGGGGAAATGACAAGTGGGAAGAAGCTTGAAGTTGGCCTGCCATCACCCTCCCCTGTATGAGCAAATCCATCTTGCAGATCCAGCCACGCATCATATATGGTCAATGTGGCCTTCACTTGGGAATGTAAAGTGACCTAGAAAAACAAAAGTAGCAGCATACAAAGGAAGATGTTGAAATCAATCTCAGTAAACCAGTGGGGCAAACTCAGTAAAGAAATCAATCTCAGAAAAATGAATAATTTGAATTGTTAAATTACCTGCAAAAGTAAAGTACCACTATTGCACTTGTCTGCTACACGTGTACTCACATGGAAAGGATCAGTGAAATGCAGAGCGAGAGTCCTGCACATGGAGACAGGTGTTTGAGGCCAAAATTTTGGAAATATGATTGCTTCATAAAAGGTAAGACTAAATGAAAGAGATGTTGCCTTTCAAATGTCTGGTTATGAGAAATTCCAAATTCAAGTTTCAACGCTATTGTTCTCATGCCATCAACTATACTTTGCCTCTGAGCAGCAACTGTCCATAAGAAGAAAACGCCACAACAGTTAAACACCCAAAGATGCATCAACAAGATGCACTTACTATATACTTCTAACTAATAAACAATCGGAAACTCTCTAACCTGATGAAATTCCATCTGCCGACCTACTGTCAGTAGCACGTACAGGAAACCACAAAACAGAGGCGGAATTGCTAGACCAATCTGGCAACTCTATTTTACCATCTTTAATCATCAGCTGCGCAAATTCTTCAGAAACAGAAGAACTTTCACTTTTAGAATCGTCACAGTTCCCTGTCCGAGCAGTGTTCTGTAGTACCTTACTGTGATTCTCCATCTCAATAGCATGTGAATCCTCAATTTTTAGGCCAGGACCAGTATCTATATGCAAGGAAGCACCTCGAAGGGAGTAGTTAATAGGCGTTACTATTAATCCGATCCATTGTGGTTCATTCATCAGCAAAGCAGACGATATGGCAGCAGTAAGATCAACTAGAGGTCTTGGCTTGAAGACCTACCAAGGAGAAAGTTTATTAGATGCCAAAACTGAAAAGACGGTTCAGTTAGTCACAAACTGCAACAAATACTTAAACAGGCCTGTACATAAATAATAAATAGAAACAAAAAGCAAACCAACATACACAGCAGGAGATATCCATATTCATATCGTTTAGCAACATTTCTTTAAAAATAACAGAAGCAAATTCATCAAACATACAAAGCACTGAGATGGTGCTCTGCAGCAAAAGAAACACCTAAAATACAACCAAGCCTCAAGAGCTACACAATCTAGATATAACTGACTTCTCTACCCTGCTTGCATGCGTAGATCCACAATAGAGTGCCAATAAAACAAAATGCACTGTATTGTCAAAAATCAGTCCATGTTAAATCTTTATCAAAACAACCTCGAATCGTCTATATTAAGTGAGCAAAAAAGGAGCCATGTCAAGTGAGAAGTCATTTAAACATACATGGCAGCAAAATATCGAGCCTCTTTCTTACTAGGGTCAAGAAAATCAAAAGTACATATTTGCGGGCCAAGGAGAAATCATTAAGTTTCGCATTAGGTGGACAAGGCACTGTTCGATCAGTTAGGCGGATATCACAAAATGGATGGTCCAGATTGGTCATATAATTTATCTATTTGACAGAAACGAAATTCATTGTAGCTTACAGGTTTGCTTTGTCCCTAGTTCCCAAGAGACAGAGTCTACACCTGAATATCTCTTTTCTGGTTAAGGAATAGTACCTTTAAGATTGGCCGTGCAGGCTTCTCGTAGCTCATAAAATCATCACTGTCTGCAGGTCCGCCTTTAGAGAAGCTGTGTGATCGAAACCTTAGATGCCCAATCTGCCCAGTGAGAACCCCCAAGATGTATGATCCTGGTTTTTGTGGGGGTATGGCAAGAGTAATGGAGTTCCTGCCGGGCTTCAATATGGTCGGTTTGGAACTTATTATGGGCTGAAAATTATTAAAAAAAAAAAAAAACAAACAAGTAACTGTTGATAAATACTTCAACAAAAATCATATGCTTTCTATTGCAATGATATAATTGAGAGTAAATAACATTGACAACAAGAATACCTTTGCACCTTCATCAGCATTATATGTAGCCATCAGAGACAGACTAAGTGCATCAAGTGTTATATCATCAGGAAATCCACTCCAGACTGTTACAGTTAGGGTACCAGGATCCCCATCACACAACTCGAGTGGTGGGCCAGGATTCCCAGAAAATGTTACTAATGATGACACGTCCAATGGAACAGGATGCTTCATTTCACTATGGGCAATCCGAACAACCTCTGACTGAAATGATTGGCGTTCTTTAGTTAAAAATAAGCCACTATCCAGTGACAGTAGCCTTACACAAGAAGATAGATAACCAGCTTCATCATTCAGTATCTTTTGACACTCGGCCAAATTGGGAAGAACTTCAGCCAGCAAGTCCTGCCATCCTTCACCAGCATAAAGAGCACAAACCTTCTCATAGGACTTAGCTGCTAGGTCAAAATTTCCATGTTTGTAGTAAACAGCAGCAATCTCGCCGTCTAGGACAACACCATGTCTTTTCCACCAAGAATGGTGATAATTATCAGCTGCACCTTTTGTTAGCTCGAGATATTTTTGCTGCAATGAACAGCATTAGATGTCTGGTATAAAATGATTAGAGAAAATGTGCTAACACAATGCAATGACAAAGCATGGAAAAAAAAAAAACATAATTCTGTAGAATGCTTACCTCAAAGTCGTTTACAGATGATAAGAACTTCCACAAATCAGGATCAGAAATTGTACGCTGCAGGGCATGCTCTGCAGCGACATGAATTTCTGATATTCGCATAGGCCGATCAACTAAGCTCTCAAAATTTCCTGGTATAGAGTTGGTTCGGGGCATACCCGCATTAACCTTATTTGATACTGGCATCCCCAGAGCTGCATCCACTCCTGAGCTGTCAACATATTATGCAAGTACCCAAATAAAGAAAATAAACAGATGCCATTTTGACTAAAAAGAAAAGAAAAGGTAGTACTGCATCGAATTCAGATATTACTAGAATTTACCCAAAGGCCAAAATTAAAGCAGAGATGAAAGAAATTACCCATCAATGAAACTTGGGCGACTATCAAACATTTCAAACATATTTCCCCCAGAAAGAGAAGCCCTTCGCCTATTAGCCTCTCGTAGAAGCACAGAAGGTTCCAGAGGCAATGGTTTCCTCTGTATACCAAAGTGCTTGGATCTGGGGTTTGTTTGAAGAATCATCTGCAATGATACAAATGATTCAAACTTCAGGGGTAATTGGATTGCATGTAAAGATGGAAGAAAGAAGCCTATGATGTATCGCATGTAACACCAATATCCACTATTTTCAGAAATGATATTTTAATTGAACATGAAGTTTGTAGACAATAATGGTTTTGTTCATGATTCTTGGATGAAGACCCTAAATAAGTTTGGATTGTTTATGAAGGTCCTTCGTTTCCGTATTCATGACATCAGCACCAAATAGATCAACTACGAAATAATGCATTCATCATTAGCCTTTTTTTAACCCTAATTTTTCTCACAGTCACCTCATCAGTAATTTTAGCACAGATTATACAGATGTAATTACTTTTTCTTTTGTAAGCACTTCTGCTGAAGCGTCAGTTGGAAGTGAAGGCCAGACTGTTGGCTTGGGCCAAGGTAGCATGCTTAATGCAGCACTGCACAAAGGTTAAAAATAGAAACATGTTCACAATTCAAACATATATGGCTATAAAGTCCAATTCTGATGACCTGCAAGATGTTTTACACTGAATTAAAGTAAATAGATCTGATCTTACCTGTTAACAGGACTCCTTTCTATTTCTGGTCCATATCCAATTAAATATGCAAGCCTCATAAACTGCCATCAATTTCGTAATAGTGAGAGAAACTGACAAACTATAATTCCTTGAGGGTCGATATGTTAAAGAGTATGCTCTTACATATATAAAAAAAGTCTACTTTAGAAGTAAAGAATGTCAACTAATTAACTTCCCAGAAGTTAATCCTGAACTACACAAAGGCTAAAAAGTGTCCAAATACTTCAGAAGTGCACAGATAAAGGTTACAAAATCACAACAGATTGCTCTCCTCAACCCACTATCACACCCATTATCGAACCATTGGGACCACCATAAATTTTTCCATTGGCAAACTAAAACTAGTGCCATTAGTAATGTGAAACTAACTTTTAGACATTTAAATCGCAATTTTTATTGCCACCCTAGGTACAAATCTTTTAATAGTGGAAGTGGTTCTTTAGAACTTAGAACTAGTAGTGTCTCTTGTTAAAGTGCCAAACTTAAGAACCTTAGAAGCGACTCGGATTACTGCATTCGTAGACATTGTGTGGCTGACCCAATCCAACATTATCAAGCCTAACCCAGCCCAGCCCAGATCAAATCAAATACTTAATTTTACAATTACTAGTTAAATACATAGAAGCATACCTTAACCCTACTTAGTGAATAAAGATCACCCTGAAGGCGGTGGAACTCCTTCTCAACATCAGGCGCCACAAGCCTATCCTTATCCTTATAATGGGAACTGGTTGCATCAATTAAAGCTAAGCATGCGGTTATTACCCATACTTCACGCAAACAGAAGGGTAAGAGATGCTGCGAGGAGCTCGAGCAAAAAAAGAGTCAAGAACTGCAACAAGAAAACATCTTGCTGATAACTAATAATTGGAAGATAAATAAATACATACTTCTTGTGATGCCAAGGCCTTCGAGAAGCTGATTATAAAAGAATGACCTCTTGAAGCAACCTCAACTGGACGATTTAGCTTGAACAACAACTGCAGAATGCACCAAATGAGCCACCTAGATAACTATAACATAAACGTCTAAACATTGAAGTAGAGATACTTCCCCATTAAATTAACAGTTAAACCTTTTCTCTTCTAGTAAATACACGTGGTTGACCATAAATGAGCAGGATACTTGGTAGAAAGGCCAACTTGAAAAAGAATGCTTTTGCTAAATGAATCAAACCTTACAGAACAAAGATCTTAATTACAATGTCAAGAAACATCCTATGTATCCAACAACATGCTCACTAATCACTACACAGATACTTATGTAAAAATCAAATGATACCAGAAGAGTGTTATTGTTAAGCGAAGTGTGTTTATTTGGCAACGTAAGATCAGTAAAACCCTCACTGTTTAAGAAAAGATAGAAAACTTTCAGACATAAATTATGAATTACGACAGTACTCTAGCAAACTAGAAACTGCGGTATGATCCAAGCAGGAACTTGGTAACTGAGAGATGACCAGTAAAACAGGAAGCGGTTACATTATGGTCAGACACGACGTCCTAACTTTAGTTGGTTAGTTTCTTTTCGGCATAATATAAATCGGAGTTATAAGGATCATTTACACACCATAGATTGACAGGCAAACAGATACTGCCGAAATTCAAATTCTCTAAATGAATCATCTTGGACGATCTGTGATAGTGGCTTATATTCGGGTTTTAGGAGTGCTGCCTGATCATCTCCTTGGTCCATTCCTCCAAAATCCCTCTTTCTCAAGGCTGAAGTATTAACTGCATTATGAGGAATATATCACTCTAAAGAGCATTGAAGATAATTATATTAATATATGCATCCATCCGTGTATCTGTATCTGTTATCCAGGTAGTACGCTCAATGCATAGTTACCATTATTTTAAAAGAAAGAAAAAGTCAAACTCGATGTTCATGATCCTGTATATGATACTGCAGCGATAGTGGAGTCTGGAAGTATATAAAAAGAATGCATAATCTAACCAATGTATACAAATCAATGTTTATTTAATGAATGCAATATTTTTAGGAAGTGCGAACCTGTTTCCAAATAGCAAAGTTCCAATTCGTCGTACTCGCGTAACGAATCCTCATGCAAATGAGCCATCTGAAACATAAAAGCCAAGCTTTCCTGCAAAGCAAATTAAGTAACAGCTAGAGTCAGTGGCAAGCAAATGTGATAAGTAACTCTTTTTGGGGAGGGATAACAGGATAGTGTATAGCTCCTGAAATCCACAACACCAACGGTCCCAAACCGATGCTTAAAACCCAACACTTCCCTCCTCCCTCCCCCGCCGGATCATTCAAGTTAAAAGAAAATATCTTGCACTTCTATAGGATTCAGTTGTGTGTCCTGAATTGACACACCCCCTAGTTTAAAATGTCTTTAGTAGCATAGAGACAAGAATAGTAAGCTATGGGAGACAAAGATAAAAACCTTCAGAATGAAGAAGTTACAAAAATTCCAATTTGGCATGAAGCGCTGTTCACTTTGCCTGCGAATTTCCTCTTCATAGAACTGAACACGTCTATCCAGTGTATTTCTTATAGACTCCATGATCTTGGAGTCCAAATCCTCCCAAAAATTTGGTTCTGGCCCATGCAAATCTAGTTTGCAGCACCTGAGTAATTTAGGATCAGATGACCACAAAGAACTAAAAGTTTCAGTAAATGTATGACTTGGAATGATTAAGATAAATAGAAGAACGCATTTTAAGGAAAATATTACTGGCATGAATACTATAATGGAATCTGGTGACAGAACAAAACCAGCTATTCATAACACGACACGCGAACATTTTGTTAGTCACCTTTCTCTCTTTTTCGAGCTAAAATCCACCTCAAGCTTCGAATATATCTTTTTTGCCAACTTAGTAGCCGAGTCATTGCTGGGGTGAGCTTTCGACACAAATACAATAAACCACTCCCTTTCATCATTTTGCACAATCAACTTTAGACGCGGTTTTAGAATGTTCTTGAATTCATCAAAATCCTGCCAAGACAGAAATAATCTACTTTAGTGCATTGATAGTAGAATTAACTTATATTTGTGTATATATATATATATATATAGCACAAAGAAGTAACACTAGCAAACTTTAAATGTATGTGAACTTCCATACATATACGTTTGGTAGCTCAATTATTTGAAATTTAAATTTTGCATAAAGATGCATACATTCAGTAATCCAAGTGAGCATGTGTTACATTGCATGTATATGGCACAAGAAAGTCAGGAGATCAAAAATTAGGATTTCACTATTGGGTAAACATTTGGCATTAAGATTTTCTTCACTAAATCATTAATCTTTTATCGGCTATATATAATTGATAATGATAAAACCTGAGCAAATGCTACAAGAACTAAAACAAAGTGGTTAGAGCATACCTCACAACTAACCAGAACCACAGTTGCATATGGCTCCCGAAACCAAAATATTGACTGCTCTTGAGGAAATCGGCTTCGGAGTCTTGCATCAGTTGTTAAAATGAACTCAGCAGGTAGTTTCTCCACATACACGGGGTTACGAGCCTTGTTGTTCAAACAAGCTCTTTTAAATGGCAAACGCTCTTCAAATTCCTTTTTAACCACGTTCCACAAATCGCTCACATCTTCAACTATACAGTAGTCCATAAACCAAAACGGAGTTATAATTACATAATTGGAATCCACGTACATAACTACATTTTTTTATCACTATTAAGAATCTAACTGTCTTATTAATAGAAGTGCAGCATTTGAAGTCTCTACAATTAAAATATGAGCTTTTGTTCACAATCTAAAATTAGGTTTGACCTAAACATCAAGTAATTCATAATGGAGTCAAGATCGGAAGATACTAAATGTGATGCTAAAAAATTACATACATAATCGAAAAATTTGAACGAAAATAATGAAATGAAAGATGAGGAATTACCTGAAATAATCAAGTGATCAGAAACACTCTTGATTGTTTGAAATTGAGCTAAGTAATTCGCCATGATCGATCATGTGCTAAAGATCTAGAATTTTAAACACATTTTTAGGGGTTTTTCTGTTTGGGAAGAGGACTGAGAGAGTTCATTAGTGTACTGAAACTGAAAATCGAAGTAGTTGCAGTTCTGTCTATGAAGGAGAAGAGAGGAGGAGGGGGGGAATTATTTGCAGTCCTGGAGACAATTTCAGTGGGAAACTCTTCCACAATAGAATTGCACTAGTATGGTAGTACCTCAGCCCGTTCCCTCTACGGGCCCATGGGATGGTAGTACCTCAGCCCCTGACCTCTACGGGCCCATGGGCATGAATTGGCAATCGAAACAGGTTTGTGTCAGGTAACACGGTCTCTAGTATGGCTCTTGCCCTCTTAGTTCCGGGTCCAATTTTATATCCCTTCTAACATGACACGTAATTTTTGGGAATTTTGTTTTTGTTTTGTCTTTGTTGTATATTGAAGTTTTACTTCACGTATGAGTTTACTAAATGAAGACTTAGATAAATAATGTTGCTTAGATGGTGAAATATAAGATAGGGAATCGCTGGGAGGAAATTCATGATGAGATTTTCTAGTATTATTGGTGGGGGAGATCAAATGTTATTTCTAACCGATTGATGAACATATTTGGTGATGGAAGAATAAACCCCCTAACTAGTATTTTATCTTTTTGATCACAACCATTATTTATTTTGTTTTTATTTTAAATTCAGAACTAGTCATAAAAACCCAAGGTGACCAAAGTTGTGGTACAAAAACCTCATTCAAATGTTGGGATCCATTAAAACTTCATCTTTAACAAAATTGATACCAAATCCCCAAATTTTTAAAAACTGATACACAAACCCCAAATTTCAAAATTGGTTTCATCAAATTTTTTGGGATTTTTGTGTTACTTTTGTTTTTTTGGGGTTTTTGTGTTACTTTTGTTTTGATGGGTTTTTTGTGGATGGATAGTGACACCTTTGGGGTTATAACTCGCGGACCGTTTTAAATTAGTGTAATTTGGTTTAAAACTCAAAAAGATTCTCTTGGTACTGAAATATAACAAACAACAATTCCTTGCTCTCTCTGTGGGAGCGGACTCGTACTTCATTATACTCGCTTAAATAACTTATGAGAAGCAGAATTGAGTAATTTTGTTTGGTTAACCGACGAATGAATAGCTAATTTCTTGTTGCTTGAGGATGATTTCGAATTCCTGGGTAGGATGACTAATCAGTGAAGTAAGTTTTACATTTCATTCTCTCTAGTGTTTCGATTATCGTTTATTGTTTTTATATGAATTATGCTTTTGCACCACGATTGATGATTAGTTATTTTGCATGTTTAATATCTTGAATTAAATATGTCTAGTAACCTCTATATATTGCTAAATGGAAGAAGAAGTTTTTGAATAAAGCTGGAAGATTGATATTGATTAAGAGTTGTTTAGCTAGTCCGCTCTATTTACTTTTGTCTTTAATTCATATGCCCTCTTCGGTGGAGTTGAAACTTACAAAATTGATGAGG
The DNA here is from genome assembly GCA_023531295.1 of Papaver armeniacum. Classification (NCBI taxonomy): domain Eukaryota; kingdom Viridiplantae; phylum Streptophyta; class Magnoliopsida; order Ranunculales; family Papaveraceae; genus Papaver; species Papaver armeniacum. Next base: position 126,559 of record JAJJWW010004384.1, read on the forward strand.
AATTTTTTGTGGAACTCAACAGATGATAAAAGGAAAATGTGTTGGGTTTCATGGGTGAAGATTGGTATGCCTAAGAAGATGAGAGGTTTATGGGTGAAGAATTTGAGATGTACAAGTAAAACCCTAAAAGCTAAATGGATTTGGAGATATTCAAGGGAAAGGAATGCACTGTGGAGGAGAGTGGTTCAACAGAAATTCAGAAATAGTTCTAATCTTTTGATGACATCTGATGATGCGAAACCACAAGGAAGGGGTTTGTGGAAATGTATTTTGAAGTCTACTGTTTTTCTAAATGATCACGTGGTCTTCAATGTCAGTAATGGAGCTGCAACTAGATTTTGGTGGGATAAATGGACAACTGATGGTCCCTTGAACAAAAAGTATCCTGCAATTTTCAGAGCCTGTAGTAGCAAAAACGCTTTAATAACTGAAATGGTTTGTGATGGTAGATTGATTTGCAGGGCTAGGAGAAACTTATCTGCATTGAAGCAATTTGAATGGAACATGTTGTGTAATGAGCTTGGACCAGTACCTGATCTGACTAATGATGTGGAAGACTCATTAAATGTTGTGGGAGAATTCTCTGTTAGGAATTGCTATGAGTGGCAGATTAAGGAGCATGCGATTCATGTGTTTTGCAAGATTTTTGTGGATAAAGGTATCCCTCCAAGGTATCTTTTATGCTATGGGATAATTTACATCATTCTCTTCCTACTTTAGATATGTTACAACATAGAAGAGTTGACATTAGAGATGCAAAATGCAAACTCTGCCAGACGGAAAATGAATCCGCAGATCATTTATTCTTACATTGTAGCTACTCAAGTGATGTATGGAGGTACTTTATCACTGCTTTCAAGATTAATTGGTGTTTCCTTATAAGGTGTTGGATCATTTTGAGACTTGGAGCATAAATAATCTTAAGGGAAGATGTAAGGCAGTTTGGGATAGTCTTAATTATGCGGTGCTTTGGCATTTATGGAAGGAAAGGAGCAATAGAACTTTTGGCAGGAGAGCGAGAACCAAAGAGGAAACTATTTTGCTTATAAAACAGACTTTGGTGCTTTGGTTCTTTGAGGAGAGTGTTTTTAGAGGTTTGCTTGTAAACCAAATTCTTTTTCATTGGGAGACAATTCTTCACTGTTAGGAGTGTTGATTGGATCCTCTTTTGTAAATAACTATTTTTCTTTTTAATATAACCTTTTTTCTTCAAAAAAAAACCTCTCTATTGCTAGTTATGGTTCATAGTCGAATTTATCACGAATGCTAACAACAAGTAGCACCTTTTGATTTCTGATATCATAAGTTCCCAAGGAAGTCACAAGTAATGCATGACCTAGGTTGAGTATATGTCACGATTATGTATCGTATTGTATGAGAATAACCCATCTCATTGATATTAATGCTTTTCCTAAGCTGAATATATTTGAGCGATTCACATATTAGCAACCGTAGTAATTATTGACTTGAGGAGATGTTACGAAGTATGTCATCAACTGGGAGGACTTTAGGTTATTTGTAAAGAGATAAAGAGAGATGAGAAGATAAATTTGATTTGTTAATCAATCGTCCATATGTTTAGTGATGGATAATGATTCCTTAATAGGTTAGATTTTTAGTTTATAAATATCAAAGTACCCCTTGTTTTGATTAGGTTATAATCGATAACCACTCGATCACTATCTCTGTGGGACAGACGTAGTTTGCTATTGTACTTGCTATTATATAAAGTTTCAAAATAATATGTTGGATTGCAATACTCCACCAACTCGCGGTGGTGGTGAACATCTATGAAAATAATAATTTTGATAAGAATCTTACTTTTACCCCCAAAATGTTTCCAAGGAGATTTCTAGACCTCTTTTATCGAATTCTAATTGATGTGATATTGCATAATTCATATTTTGGTTCAAAAAAAAACTGTAGTTAGATTTCTCGGGTCGAGCTCAATCAAAAACTCAATGTAGCCATTTAAATAGTAACTTACTGAGATATTAGATGCTTTGACAAATACTTACGTATAAGGGAAACTACAATCTTGCAAGCAACTCGGATGTTTGGTAAGACCATGATGAAATATATTTGGTATTGAAAACCTAAGGCCAACAACTCCAAGTCGAGGAGAAAAAACAACGAGGATATATAGGAATAGTATGTTGCATTAATGATAATATGCATTGTGAATGACAAAGGTGTCCATCGGCATACGAAAAAGTATATGTTGGGCAAAGAAAAATCCCAACTATAATATTAGAGGCGATTGCTTATTACGTGGCATGCTTTCTTTGGAGTGTCAGGATCTAACAATGATATTAATGTGTTAAATAGATCGCACGTTGTTCAAGATCTTATTGATAGAAAAGTGATGGGCTCTTGTACTTTTTATAAATTGAGGGAAACATAATGTAATCTTTATTGAATCTAGAGTCATGAAATGCAACAATTTTATGGTTTACTCCTCTCTCTAGCAAAGGCCTGCTATTTAGTCAGTGAAATTTATCTACCTCTTGCGAATTATAGTTCAAACCATTGCTTGAGAAGGTGTGGAACGTGCATTTGGATACTTCAGGCTTATTTTGCCATACTGAAAAGGCCGATGTGATTGTGGAATTTGAAGGTAGTTTCTTAAGTAACGAAAATTTATATTATCTAATATAGTATGATTGTCGAAGATGAATGTCTTCCAGGAGTAGGACACACAAGTACAACTCATGCCGTTCAACATAACTTGTAATTCCAAGATCAGAGTCAAATACTATGACGATCATTACTGGAACAAGGACGTGAGGATGTCAACGTCAGAGAACAAGATTTTGTCGTTCATAACAACTTTGTTGTTGTTATTATCTAGATAACATACACCCGATTATAACTAGTAAAGTTTTAAATAAAGACATTATGAAGTAGAGCTAGTATGTACTAATCAGGGATTGACCTCCACCTAGCTTTGAGGCAAAGGGTTCATATTTATAGGTGATCATGAAGACAAATCCTCCATGATCTAGTACATCTCAAAAACCGCAATTGCTATATTACAACTCTTACTATGTGGGCGTTAGTTATGACGATTTGGTTCGCTAATGCTTTATGTGAATAGTGGTATCGATAATCTCCCTTTTTTTTTTTACTTTGCTCTAAACAGAAAAGTTGGGGTAAAACTGATCTCGGTTTTGTCTCTTCGAGTCTGGTACATACCCCTTGGATTCCTGCATTTTTCACAGGTGTTGCATCTACTCTTTCCCTTTGCATCTGTTGGGTTTTGCATGGAAGGGTAAATTAATACTCTAGATATTTATTTACTTGTTTATAAACAGTTATTTGTTCATTCAAGTTCTTCATTTTTTTCCTTTATTTCCCCGTTCCTATTTTTTTTTCTCGACTATAACTGGCCTTGCTCGTGCAATTTTTCCTTGTAAGTTTATTCTAATCTTTTTGATGTTGATTGTGGCTTATGCTTTGGTTTGTTGATTATGTTTTTGTTGTTTTGTATACAGTTTTGAATACATTTAGTATAATTTCTTCCCCGTTTTTTTTAAGAGTTTTTCCGGTGCTACTCTTTTCAATGGTTGATTAACCTCAAGAATATAATGACTTTTCTTCTTGTTTTGTATTAGATTCACAGGTTTCAGTATTATTTTTATGTTGCTTCTTATCCTTATTCACAACTACTACTAGTGTTGTCTTATGTTGTTTCTTTATAGGCCTGGCTTGATCTGTACTGTCGTCGGAGTTTACCTGAGAAGCTTGTTGATGTAGATAGGGAATTCAGAGCTCTGGAGGTCGTGCTGAAAATTTCATTTATTCGTTAAGATTTCCCCATGACCAGTAGTGGGCTAGTGTGAGAAGGAATTTACTAAAGTTTCTCAGTTATCGGACCATTATCTTTTTGTACCACTGTTGTAACTATTTTTTTTTATAAATGAATGATGTCAAAGCGGCATTTGAGAAACATTATACTAAGTTCCTCGAGGCTTGCGATTGTCTCAATCGTATGTTTGATCTCCAATCAATGCACTGTGACTTAATATTTTCATGATTCTCCTACGAAGAGTCCTCAATTGATGTTCACTGGTTGCTCGCTTGTGCTCGGTTTGTAGTTTTAATTTAATTTCTACTTAATTTTTCCTATGTAAATAGAATCTAGCTATTTGTTGTTACATTTGAAATGAAAGAAGTCTTCTTCTAACATTTTATTCAATTTTGTATTTGTTATTTGATATTTAGGCTCAGACTGTAATCTTTTTGTTTCTTTTGCTTGCTTGTTGGATTTCTTTTACTTGTCTATGTTAGCCTGCTCTCTTTCCGCTTTGGCTCAGCGTTAAATTGTTCCTTTGCATCATGCCTTGTTTTTGGGAGGATTTAGTTGTCCCTTAATATCACATCCCATATTGGTTGGAAATAGTTATTATTTAATATCTCGGAAATTATAGTTATTATGGCACTCTTACGAACCTACACGTATTTGCAAGTAGGCAACATCCATCCCTGTCGGACAATCTTTATTAATTTTGTCCACTTATTGGTTGGTATTTATTGTGCCCCATCCGCACTGCAGGAAGGAGCAATCCCCATTCATGTGACCTTCAGAAGACCTTATAACTTTAGTCGTATCGCCACCCTATTGTGGACTTTCTACCATGCATGTATCTTATATTGTCTGCTTTTGGGGCATCCATACAAAGGTAGTGCGGGTAGATCATAAGTTTAGACACAAAGTTTGAGTTTCTTTTTTTTTGATGATAAATTGTTTGACTTGTTTATTGATGGGTAGATATGCACCGCGCTTAAAAATGACATAATTTACTATAAATTTGGATTAGATCGATACAATACTTATTGGCGAGTTTTACTGTAAATTATCTTGTATGATGTTTTTTTTCTCTTATTTGACATTATCAAAGAGAGACGGAAACGACCCTGTAAGTGTTAAGGAAGTCAAATACTGCAAGTATAGAAGACCCAAGACCAAGTGGTGTAAGCAAGGTGTCGCAAATGTAGAGTATGCGAGCTTAAAAAGAAAAACAGAAAATTTAAATATTCTCGTCCATTTAATGGGCGAAAATGGTATAGGCCGCGTTATAAAACAGGAAAAACAAATATTCTCGTTCATATCAGGTGAACGAAAAATATGAGGAGTTAATAAAAGTGAGAGAAGTAAAAAATTTAGACAAGGAAAGTGGTTGAGCAATAAAGCATATAACAAAAATTCATTTGTTCAGGTATGTGAATGAGAAAAGTGAAAAGAGTTTCCGCAACACTTGGATAATATGGTGCACCTAATGCCATTTCCACAAATAATACTTAAAGAAGGCGCTGACTAGATACAACTTCCATTTGACTTAAATACAACCTCACAAATTATTTTATAACTAAATAGCGAATACAATCCTTCTCATTTTTCGCAATTACTTAGTATTACATCCTAAATAATTTGACTAAATTTTCCTATTGCTAACAACGAGATGTTGTCAATGCCACGAGACTATGCGTAAAAGTGTAACCTAAGTTATATATGTGTGTCTCTTGTACTAAATTCCTTAGATTAGCCTAATTCAAAATGATCATTACTCTTACCAGGTTAAACTTCAGTGACTCTTGTTCTAAATTATTTAGAGATGAGGATTCAAATTATGGCTCTTACTTACTTGATGATAATATATATTTTACCAAATTAAGCTCGCGATGTGAAGCTGTAAGATTATTAACATAAAGAGAGATAAAATATTGAGTCTGATTTTATTAATAACATGTTTGACGATAGAAGATAAAACATCTAACCAGTATTCGTATCCATTAAAAATCTATAAATTTAGTCATTGTGATGAAGGAGTCATTATTTACGGAGAGAAATGATCGATCTGAGAAAAAAAGAAATTTTGAAAATTTAGAATTGCCTTTATTTAACTAGTAGTGTTTCAAACATGTTATATGTTTTGCGTTGATTCAAACACCCTTCACTTTTATTATTCATGTTGATTCATATATTATTATTGATGTCTCCGTAGTACAGTCGTAAATTCATTAGGTAATGATGCTATATGACCTTATTAGATGATGATATATGATACCATATGACCTCATTAGATGATGATCAATAATGCGAGTTCGAACATGTTAGCAACAAATTCTTCACTAATCGATAAAAAAGTGGTTTAAATGTTGGCTACAAAATGAGTTTGGTAAATTACTTTGTGTTAGAGCACTTGCAAGTCAAACTTGCAAGCGTTGATATCTCAAGCTTGTTTGTCAAGTTTAGTTTCCAAAACTATAAGCCTTGATTTATAGTCTACTTATAGCTAAGTCTCAGATTAGGATAGAAATTGTAGTTGAGCTTTAGACTTCATGGCATTCATCGAATGAAGACGAAGAACTACTCAAGGGAACTTGTGGAACTTCATCAACAAAAGGTATGTGGAGACTTGAACTCAAAAGTCTATCTACTCTATCTCCTATTTGAGACAAAAGTCGTATTGCTATATAGACTTCATTTATACACATTTGATATTTCGAGCGAGTTTATCTCGCTTATCTATTTCTCGAAATATGTGTTGGTAAGCTTTCGTTTTAACCAAGTTCATATTTTATTCTTGACGAAAGTCAAAAGATGATCATGTGAAAATTTCCTTGTAACATCTTACATGATTTGTATGATGCAATCATTTGGTGTAGACTAGGAATGTTTCGTATTGATCATTCGATCACTTGAAAATTGCTTTGGAGCTAATAGTTGTGTGAGACATCTATTGTCGTCTTCTAAGAATGTTTCGATGATTGAAATGAGAGTTTAGAACATGTAACCATGATTTGATATAAACATAGTATGTGTATTCACATTTGTGTAAGGTCCAAGTCCAGGAACCATGGTATGCGTACACGCACGCGCATCGGTTGGTTAATGGAAGTACGGGAACTAAGTATGCGTACACGTACGCGTACTGGCGTAAGTCCAAGTTCCGGAATTCAACTAAGGTTGTAAGTATGCGTACCCGTTCACGTACTGGCGAAACCAAACTCAGTCCGGCTACTTAAGTATGCGTACACGTTTGCGTACACGTTTGCGTACTTGAGTAGGTTATGTTCTAAAATCGGTTTGTTCATGAACTAATACATTTATAAATTAAGGAATGAAATCTTTTGCAAACCGTGGCTATAATGTTCATGAAATGATTCGAGTGAATCAAAATCGATTTTGCTTTAATTGTGTCTTGTATACTTCTCACTAGTGGAAAATTGGTTTTTTAAGTCTGTTTAGGATTTATAAGTAAGACTTCCCTAGGCTTTCTTTATATGTCAGTCTCCCAAAGGCAGCCTTTTTTTATAACAAAAGCAAATCTAGTTCCCATAGTAGTCTTAATGTAAAGGGGCAGTTTAGTAAATGTAAAAAGCTTCTACATGGATTTCTATTAGGTGCATAGGAGAAACATGTTTAGGTGGTCCCACTAAAGTTAAGTCTTCCGTGGAAACTAGTTTTCATAGTTCTTTTAGAAACAAACTTGCCTCTCCCTATCAATTCTCTCTCAGTTATCCCCATCTCATTCTCTTTTCTTTTTTCCTTACCGACAAACCTTAAGTTTGTTGTCCGCAACTCTTTCTGCATCTTCATCTCCTCCATGAATCTAGAAATTGAACCCCCTCTTTAACAATAATGGTCAAATTGGAAACATCAACAGGAGAAATTCTAAATTTTTTTTTATCCTATACCCAAACCCTGTTCTTCATCTTCTTCATCTCCTCCACAAATTTCCGAGATAACTGCAAAAGTTTCTTTCTCACCTTCAAAACGAAAAACCCTTTTTTTCAAAGTTCCCGTAATAACTACAGAAATTGAACCCCCTCTTCATCATCATTAAACAAACTCTTTACTTCATCCCCGATCTTTCTGAAAACCCAAACTTTCCCAATTTTAAAACCCTAATATAATCGTTCACTTCGCGGATCTATTCAAGGTCGTCAATTGATTAACAATAGGTGTTGATTTTTAATTATCCAAGAAATTAACAAAGAACCCAAAATAAAAACCCTAACCGGTGATGGATTTCATTTTTTATTGGTAATTCTCGGTATTACATCTACAAACTGACCCAATTGCGGGGTAAAAACACAAAATAAAAACCCCAATTTTCCTTTGAATTTTTTTGTTGATGTGATTTATGCTTCATTAATTTTGTTAATTTACCGTTGCAGGTGTTGAGAAAGCATTTCGGGATGTGGCTATGGAGAGAAGGAATAACAAGTCTTTGGAGAAATTGTATGTTGAATGGGGACTTGGGTCGATTTGTTTTTTTCCGATTCATCCATAGTGTTTTCCGAATTTGATTTTGTTTTGATGGATTTGTTGTTTCATTTTCCCAAGCATCAACAAGTAAAGTTAGTGTTTGAGATTCTTATTTTGTTTTCTCATTTGAGAGGAATGTCCAATGAGAGGATCTTGGAATTCTTTGCTTTGTTTAGGTTGCATTCCTTGCCATTCATATTATTAAGGTTTTCTTTTGTTCATTTTTATGCTTAAGTTATGATGATAGATTGATAGTTACCTTTTATTATGTTGCAGCTAGGACAAATACGTTTTTGATTTTGTTAATGACCATCGATGTTAGTTGAGAACATTCATCCATAGTTTGGATAATTATAAGTACTCGAGCATTAATTTCTTTATCAAGATTATCCTAGTATTCCAAATATTTTCCATATATCTGATCATGGGTGGTTGGACGTTTGGATTCTTATAATTTTTCTGTTGCTTTGTGTGTATGCTCTATCTTTGCAGAAAAACATGCTTTATCTTTAGATACTAGACAATTCCCATGTAATTGATAAACCCGTTACATGACTTTTTTTAGAATCCAAAACTGCCTTGCTTGTTTCAGTTTTGATGTGACATTGTTTAGTTTTCCTACTCTAGTTACTCAAAGTGTACAATTGAGAATCAGCTGATGGTCTTGCTTTATTGACATTCTTCGTCGGATCCTTTGTTTGCTTTTCCTAACTGTTCCAATTGAATGTATATTATTTTTACTTGCTTTATTACTGAAATCCTAAAAAAAGTCCAAATGGTAGAATGCAAAATTTGGGTAATGTTGGATGGGGTAGACTTACAAGCCTCAGACAGTTTGACTAAACCTTGTTTGTTTTGTAGAATTCTAGCTGTGTATCTCCCAAGTATATGGTTTAAAAAACCGACCTCAACAAGAAGATGAGGGTCATTCTAGTTGTTTTAGTAGATGTTTCACTTCTATGTCACAGACCTCTTTTCAACTATGCTTTGTTTTTCAATTTCGATATTAAGATTCTAACACTGCATAAACATGTTTGCAGGAGAAATTGATCGTAAATACAATACAATTCAATATGTCAGTTCTAACTTCATATATATTTATGAAAAGATTCTTTAAATCGGTCTGATAAGAAAAGGTTCGTATAGTTAGTCTTCCATCAGATTAAATTGTTGATCCATTATATTTAATAACTTTATTACTTGGATACTTACATATTTTCTGCGCTTTGAACCAGATTGAGATTCTCTCATTTTTCTTAATCGATCTTTCCTGGGTTGAGTATTACATGCCTAGATTCCCACCATTTATGTTAGCTGCTATAGCCATCCTTTATACAGATCCTTGAAAAAGTTAAACTTACATATGACCGTCATTAGCATCGCTTTCCTTTACTACATGGATGGGTTTCTGAGGAGACCACTTGCTATTGTTTCTGCTTTCATGACTGGCATTAGCATTTCTTTCCTAAACATTAGATATCACCATTTTTGCATATAGAAATCAAACTGGCATGTTATTGATGTTAGCCTGTTATCTTTGACTATGTCTTTGTTTCGCAACAAGTATGTGTTGTGCAATAATGTTCTTACAATTGAAAGAACTTCAACCAGTCTAATTTCACGCGCTTTTCTGCTCTTATTAGCTTGTCCATTGTGCTAACGATTCTGTGTTGCGTCATCTAGTTAGAGCCATTTGGGGGTTATTATGAAGCAATTGATCACCACATAAAGATAAATGACATTGTTCATAAACTTCATTGATTTCCAACTATACTTATTTCAGGTACCCATACGAAGCTATCCGTGCGGTCACTTCTGATGGATATGTGTTTCTTTATAAATAATTACATGGTATGCATCAACAACTTGCGTGTTTTCTCATTATTTTGATCATCTCGTTTGTCTTGATTTGGTTGTTCTTCTGTCATGGTGTAGGCACGACTCAAGAAAGGATGATTATTTAAAACAAGGAATACTGAACTCTTCCATGGGGTGAGGCACCATTTCTTTCTGTATTGTATTGGTTACATATGAATAGACTACTTCATGCAGCTGCTGGTAACATAAATAGTATTCTTATCAGCCAACTGAAACCATATATTAGCCTGGTATACTCAATATCAACATATTTACTAGTTGTTATCTGATAGCTTAGTCATAGTTTAATTCTAATGATTCAACCTTGTATGTCCTCCATGCTATTATTCAAATGAAACTAACCCTATATGGGTATTTCTGTTCTAGTTCAAGTCTTAGGTAATGAGATTTTTGATCAACCTCCGCAACTTGAGATCGGTAACAGATTTCAATTTTGAACAACCAAAACATTCCTTATACGTGTATATTCAAAGAATATAAGATTCCCTTGGTTGGCATAGTTTTGATGTTAAATGCATCTATCTATCACGAGGTTTAACTAGCAGTAGAAACTTCAAACAGATTATTATTTGATTTCAGTGGGTTTACACGCTTTGAGAGTATTACTTGATGTTTATCCATGTTTGACGGTGAAATTTGCAATAAACTAGTGTTATTCATACACGAAAGGTTGATTGATCAGAAGTTTGATTATTCTCACTGTTTTATTTCAGGTCGAGGACGAAGAAAGGATGAAAAAGATAGCATCGGGGGAAGATGAAAATACAGGCTTTAATTCGAAATGCAGATGCATCTTGGACCAAAAATACTGACAAGCTATTGATATTGCAATTTGAGTGCACAAAGTCGGAAAAACTCTAGGAAGTTATTACCGATTTGTTTTGTTATATACATATATGTAATTGAAGTTGGTATGTTTTCAGGTTTTCGTATATTTTGAACCTGGGTTGTCCTTTGATATTGAAGTGTAAATTTAATCCAGTTTTCAACATTAATGTTTACTTTTAAAGTTTTAATTTGAGTTTTGCTTTTGATCTCAGATTCATATTAAGATTCATCTGAATCAGCTTTGGATCCAGATCAATCAATTTTCATTTTTTTATAGAATATGTTCCCTATAAAAGACTGTGCCTCACAGAGCTATTTAACAGGCTGTTGATGGAAGACGTAATCTGAATATTTATAAGAATCTCAGAAGCAGTCTTTATGAGAAATAAGACTACAATTCTAGGGCTCCCCAAAACAGTCTTTTTACTGATTTTAAGTGCCTTTTTGACAGACTTTTTTTTGTATTTTCCACTAGTGTCTATGAGAATACAAATAATTGAACAACTCTCTAACTAGTTTCATTTGAGTCATTTGAACTAGTTGTGATAAAGATGAATAAGGTTGATATGAAAGTGTTCATATGGCTAACCTCGGTTAACTATTGTTGAACCAACTAAGTGTACGGTTACCTTTATCTAAATGTTGGTATATTTCATTTGTGAATGACAAGCTAAGTTCGATCTAACGGTTGAAAGATATTAGCTTGAATCTAATCAGGTTTTCATCTAACGGTGAATATTGAATGGTTTGTTACCAAGGTAACATTGTTTGTAAACCCTGATTTGGAGACTATATAAAGGAGAACTCTAGCAACTGGGAAACCTAATCCCCACACCTCTTGCGTGATACTAGTTGCGACTAGAGTCGATTCTCCTTTAACCTTAGGTTTTTCTAAAACCCAGTAGGTTAACGACTTAAAGACTTCATTGGGATTTTGAAGCCAGACCCAACTATTTTCTCTGTAGTTGCGTGTTCTGATTTTGCTGTTTTCTATTGTGATTGAGTACTATCTTCTTTAAGATTTGCTCGAGATTTATTCTCCGATAAGCAAGATTGAAAAGTAGTCACAAACACCTTCGTCTCATCGTTTGTGATTCCACAATATCTTGTTTCGTTAATCGATTAAGATTATTGTGAGGTGATTGATATTACTGGTCTGTTCTTCGGGAATATAAGTTCGGTTTATCAATTGGTTCCTGTTCACCTTGATTTATCAAAAGACAGAACAAAACTCGTAGGTATGTCTGTGGGAGACAGATTTATCTATTCAATAGACTTTTCTGTGTGATACAGATTTGTTTATCAAGTCTTCGACTTTGGGTCGTAGCAACTCTTAGTTGTGGGTGAGATCAGCTAAGGGAATCAAGTGCGCAGAATCTGGCGTAGTTCTAGAGGCGTAAGGAACGCAATTGTACCTTGATCAGTGTGAGATTGTCTAGGGCTAAACTACATTCCAGAATGAAGTTAACTTGGAGTAGGCTAGTGTCTGTAGCAGCTTAATACAGTGTGGTGTTCAAATCTGGACTATGTACCCGTGTTTTTCTGCATTTGCGGTTTCCTCGTTAACCAAATTTCTGGTGTCTGTGTTATTTCTTTTCTGCATTATATTTGTTTATATAATTGAAATATCACAGGTTGTGCGTAGTTCAATCAATTAGATAATCCAACCTTTGGTTGTTGATATAAATTGATTGACACTTGAACATTACTCTTTGGTACCGTTCAAGTTGTTTCACATAATAATCAGGCTCGCGGATTTCTATCTGTTTGATTTGCTGATTACATTGTGAAACAGAGATACAACTCTTGGATATATTTCTTGATTGAGCTCGCTTTATTAGTTGGTGCTCTCAGAATTATATTGGAGTTTGTTCATACAGATTGCCTAAACAAAATATTGGGTGAGGTTGTTTGATGATAGGTGTAGAATACACCTAATTTACTATCTAGTAGTTTATGTTTTCTTTGCTATTTTTCTTGTAAATTATGTATTTTACGCTTGTTTTGAGTTTTATAGCTACTATGGAGTCACACGGAGGAAAAGGAGAAGAAATCACCATATTTTAGCAAAAGGGTAAAATTGTCATTTCACCAAGGAGGGAGTACTATATGGAGCCCAGCCAAGGTTAAGGGGAGGACAAAGAGGTGTCCCTTATCCAAAAGAAGGGAGTGAGAATAGCATAATTGGGGTGTACTAATGGTGGGTGTTTGAATCCACCCACACCCTAAACTCTGATCCATCTGACCCGAACCGGATCCATGCCCGAGTCCGAACCCAGCTTTACTACCCCAAATCGAGAAGATATTTTCTTCTCCTCATTCACTTTCTTTCACCTGAACTTATTAATCAATGCATCTACTTCTGAAATTGAGAGAAAAATCGAGAGAACTAAATCGAAGAGAAGAGAATTGGTTGCTGTCGTTAATGGAGTAGATCGAGAAATTGATGAATTCAACCTAGGGTTTTCCGTTACTGTTTCTGGTGGTGCTGTAACTGAGCTAGGGTTTGATATGAAGAACACAGAGAAGAAGCTGAATCAGAGAATACAGATGAAGAGGAGCTCAGAGAGAGTAGATCGAGAGATGGCTGAGCCTGTGATGCTGCTCTCGGCTGATGGTAATGTGTGCTGGTGGACTGTGATTGATTCGTGGCTGTGTCGAGAAGGATTTGCAGAGGATTGATGAATCTGTGGTTGATATGTTGGACCTGGGGATCGTTTTGTGGTTGAATTTTGAGCTGGAATTGGGGGTTTTTACTTTCGGTTCTGGAATGATGAAAATGGGGGATTGAGGTCGCATCTGATGAGAACTGGGTCAATTGCAGTCAGGGTTTGTCGACATAATGCAGCTGGTGTAGCTGAGTACAGCTGCAGGTTGTCAATAGATGAATGATAGGTTGATATGAAATGGCTCCGGCAAGTTGTTGAGATTCGAGATGCAATTCGATGAATTGCGGTGAGGAATGGCTCAATTCAAGAGTAGGCGATGATTGAGTCCGAATTTGTAATGGGTTTAAAGAATGTTTATGATTCTATTTGTGGATTGTGGTGGAGGAAATGAAGTATAAGGCAGTTGTGAAGTGATTGCAGGCAAAGCGCAAAGCAAATGACAATAAGAGAAGTTGTAGCTATGAGCAACCGATGGCCTTGAGCTGATGATGTTGGGTTGGTGGTTTGTGTGGGGCAGGAGATGGATGCCATGAAGACAATTGTGGTGGCTCGAGCGGGTATTCAAAGCAAACCGAAGTTGGTGGTTGAAAGTTATAAGTTCTGATGGTGGCAATGAGTGTCGTGGTGGTGCGGTGAATACAAGAGCGAGCAGCAATGGAAGACTCGAGCCAGGGAATTAGGAATGGAGGTTTGTGGAGTGTGTATGAATGGTCGCAATGGAGCATTTGGGATTGTTGGTGGTAGTGAGACAATGTGTTCTTTGTAGAATATGGCCTATGCCGGTTAGGATTTGTGCACCGAAATGGCGGTCTAAGTGCGGGGGCTTGATGAATTTGAGTTAGAGGCAACTTGCGGCTAAAATGCAGTATGCACGCCCATCTTGGTCGAATAAAGTGATGCACCATCCCGGTGCAACAGAATCGCTTTGTGCAACATGGCCTAAGCCTAGCTGAGTTAGAACCTGACTCACATGACTAACTCAGAATGATCACTGACTCATGCCTGACTCACTAACCTGACTTGACCCGTTTTGACTCAGTGCCTTGACCCGCCGAGTTGACCCGATCCGACCCGTTGACCGGTGACCGGGCGGACTTTGCCGGTCACCAAGCGTTTTCGGCTTTGACTATTACGCCGGATTCCCCGCCATAATCCCGGCTTTTAAATGCGAGAAAAAAAATTCCAGAATTTTCTATGGACTTCTCTCATGGGTGTGAAGACTTGGGCTAGGAATTGGATGGAGAATTGGGCTCAAATTTGGAAAGAGAAGATGAAGAGTTGAGAAATACTTGAATTTGGAAGTTGAATTGCTAAAGGAAAAGGATTCTAATCCTTGGAAGAGTTGGAGAATATTGAAGCCTATAAATAGAGAAGTTTTCTACAACTTCTACATATCTTTTACACACATATCTTTACACACAATTCTTTTCTTTTCTTATTCTTTGTGTGAACTTTTAACATGAGTAGCTAATTTTATTGATTGAGGATGAATTCCTAGTTTTTAAACATATGATTTGAGTTTTTGTTTTTAATTCTATCTTGAAGTTTTTTCACATGATTATCGTTTGTTTTACTAATAGGAATGATCTTAAAGACATTCATGATTGATTGATAGATTGTTTAGGTGGCCAACTAAATTGATTTGTTAATTTGATCTAAAGCTAGTGAAAGTTAGGAGATAAGTAATCGTTTCTTGACTCTTTACATAAGTAGCAAACACGAGACCTTGCGGAGGGATTAGTGGAGCAATTGTGTGTAGAAACAACGCTAGAAAGTGAACCAAGCGAACCGAGTTTAACTACTAGTACTAAACCTAAATTCATAAATCTTAATGCATTCGGGGAATTACATCTTGTAAGCGAACCTCGTGGTGGTTCTTTTGAATAGAATATGATAACTAAGCGGACCTGTTACTCAGTGAAATTAGGGATTTTGGGGCTAGCTAAGCGGACCTGCTATCCTACGGTTGGTGATAATCTGTGACTAATAACAAGTAGAAAAGAACATAACTTTAATCATTGTTTTGCAACGAAGAAGGATTCCTTGGTCTTGTCTCTCTTATTGTTTTCAACTTTATCTTTTAATTGCCTTGTTTATTTTCTTTTGCTTTTTACACCCCCCTTTTGTGACAATTTTTACAACTAGAATCTCGTGCTCCTCGTGGGATCGACCTTGACTACCCTATATTACTAGTTAATTAGGTAGTAAAGTATTAATTAATTTGTTGTGGTTACGACACGCATCATTTGACCCCCGCTATTTCACTTTGAGTAGCTTAAAAGAACGATCAAGTATAGGAATCGCTAAACCAAAATGATAGGGGATAAGGGAAGTTCCTATGACAATGTACAAAACAAAATATTTGTTAATCCAGGTGGATGGGCAAACGAGGTTTTGCACTATGGGAAAAGAAGTGGGCGGCTGATCATCAAGCGTCAGGACTGAGAACATCTGCCCGCGTGTGAAGGTTAAACTCCGCGTGAGAAGCAAAAACACCAACGGTCAAATATCCAACGTCCCTTTTCCCAACGACTATGATTTTCAAAGCCTATAAATTCCTTCATCTGAATTCATTTTCACTCACACCACTACTATCTCTACTTCTAAAATTCTTAGTAAACAAAACTCTTCTAAACCAAAATTTTCTTGATTCAAAATGAGCAACTTGATAAGAAAAGTGGTCAATAGTATAAGGCACAAAAGAGATCGAAGACATGAATTGGTACCGCGGCCTGCCATAAATGTAGATTATACTCAAAATCGGGAAGCAGAGTTTGCTTTGCCGAGTGTCGTTGCTGCTCCATCATTAGTCCAAGGTCATGTGTCGGGGCATCAAGAACGGTTTGAGAGTTCTTATAAAATGAGTGGTGGATTTTCAGACTTAAAGGTTGTTTATGAAGGTCTACCCCCTGCAGTCCGAGAAAGGGTTGATAGATATCCCTGGCGTGCGCTTTATAGTGTGAAGCCTAGAAAACACAACAACAAAATTACGAAAGTATTGGTAAAAAGGTGGTATCCGACGACGCACACGTTTCAGTTTTATGGATTTTGAAATTGGTAAGTTTGTTTAACTTAACTTAAATTTTATGTTTTAAATAATTATATTAAATAATCTAACAAGATGATAATTGAAACTCAATACTCATTCCTATTCATTCTGACCCCACTTTATGATGATGTGGACAATTGTGGTGTGAGTATTGAAGAATAGAGCTTTCTCATTTACTTTGGCCCCATGTCAATTAAGAAAAAAAAATGTATACACCCTCATTACACCTTCCGTACACGACCAAAACCTCATCCACTCTTCCCACTTTTATTTTTCATCGACTAATCGCCCCCCACTTTAATTTTAACCACAAAAAAGTGAAAATCCATATTCACCTACTTTTGCTCTTCGTCCACCATTGCTCAGCTCCTCAAATCTCTGTGAATTTTTTATTCCCAAAAATTTGTTCTTCAGTACCCAAAAGATGGTTTAGGAATTTCAATCTCAGCAAAGATCGCCAACTCGATAATTCCAAAGTCACAAAAGGTAATTCTCTATCTTTCTTCATCTATGAATCAAATTGCTAAAAACCAACTTTTGGTTTTATAATTTGAGTTTTGTTTATTGAATGTTAGGGATTATATAAGGGGTAATTCACTATACAAAGCGTTTAATCATTAATCAGAATCATGTTAAACATCACTATATTCGTTGTTGGTTCAACTATATAAATTTGTCAAATAGGTTTTTTAGTTTTCTATCATTTCGGCCTTTAAAATTGATTTTTTGATTGAACTTTTATTACATATACAATGATGGACCAATTGTTACGGTAAGTGGATTAATTTTTATTTTGTTGGGTGTTTTACGTTATAATGTCTTGGGTCATATTTGATTGTGATTGTATGTCATATTGGTAGGAAGGAGAATTTTGGTGGACACATTATAAACTAATAAAGATTTCTATTTTGGGGGTAAAGGGAAGACTATTAGACAACCAGGACTATCTTTTGTTCCAACTTCCAACCTGTAATTTTTTTATAGCCCTAATTGTCTATTGTCCCTCTCTCTATTATCCTCCTCTCGAGTTTTCTTCTCCATCGGTAACCATGTAATGTTTTATCTTTCATTTCCATCATTACTATATGTTAATGATGTAAAGTCGCAATATGTAGATGTGGTAATCAAAATTATTATTTTTAGGGTTTTTTCTTTGATTTGGTTTCATTGTGAAGGGTTTCAGATTTATTTTTTTACCATTAGAGAAACATTGGTGGCATCTGCATCATTCTCTCAAAAGTGGATTACTTAGGGAAATAAGTTGACAACAACTGCATTGATTAGCCATGTTGCTTATTTGATCAGTATGAGTACCGCCGTCAGTGTTGTTGCTGCTAAAGCCTTCGGTATGCATCCAATTTTTTTAACCTATGCATCAAATCTATATGGTCCACGATTCTTACTCGCATCTGCCTCCCCTAAATTTTTTTTGCGGCATTTTAGATAGCGAATACACAACCCTTTACTTGGAATAGGAATTTTGAAATAAATATTTGTTACATCCTATCGTAACAATGAATCATTGTGTTTGCACTGTTTTCCAGTTTTTTGAGGTTTATTGTTGGCGTTCTATCTATATTTCATTAGATGATAGGTAATGTTTATGCGGGCTAAGTGGGACTGCTGCAATAGGAAAAAAGTTATGTTTCATGCATGGGTTAAATTCACCTCATCTCCTTATGTTCAAGTGGAATTCCATTGTTTTAGATCATTGTTTATTATATCTGTATTCCTTGGTCTTAATCATTCATTTAGAGATCACTTCTGCTTACATGATTTTTTTCCTTCGTGTTAACTTTGAAGGGATTTGATGTATGGTGGTCACTGATGGAAGCACCAAGGAAAGTAATGGTCAAACCACCATAGTGCCTGCTCTTAGTAAAATCTATTTTCTCTATGGTAGTATCAAGCATTAAACATAAATTACATATAAAGTTAACAATATCGAGCAGAATCACGCCCTCCGTGATTAAGTTTGAATTCTATCTATGTAGTAGTTTTTTCTTTTCAGACATTCTGCTCCTACTTTTTACTCTTCTTTTAAGGCGTTGTCTGCACCAACAATTATTGACGCAAAATTAATGCATGCTCACATTTTTCTTGGATCTGGTGCAAATTTCCATCAAACACCATAAACAACTTTTAATTTCTTAACATTTCTAATTTCGGTTTCCATACGTTAATCTTCTTGCTAATGCTGGAGTTAATTCTTTTCTTTGTCGGCTTAAAGAACTGCTGCACTGCTGCCAAGGTCTTAGGAGAGGCGGGAAATACTTGAAGAATGTTGCTGACACACAAGCTATTTGAGGTTCTTGGCTTTGGGTTATCCAAACCTTTCACAATTCAGTTTCATTTTAAAAATTAGAATTTTGCTGATTCAACCCCTTTAGTGATACATAAATCAAGTGAATTTGATGCTGCGTAGGTTTATTATTGGACATTTGGTCTTAGAAAAGGAAGATTTTGGCAATTCAAATTCGGATACTTTGAGCTTTTAGGCACTTCATCTTTTGGCAAGGTTTCAACAAAGTTGGCATATCAAGCTTTGGCAAACTCAACAAGTCAATATTATGCGGAGATTGCGGTTTCATTAAGATGTGCCAATCTTTGACAGTGTGGAAACTCAGAAATCCTGCTTCAACTCTCAATGGTGCAAACTCTGTACAAATTAATCTCAATATCTATCAAAGTTGACGTTTACAACACAAATCACATTACTATGGTTCACGCATGTTGTTATCATTTAAATCCCCAGCCTTGGTGTGTTCAGGCGGAAGAACAACGACAACTGCATGAGACATCAACCTGTGCTTGGGCACCAGTACGAACAACCACCAGAGTGAGAAGATCGGTTTAGGATTTGATAGTTCAGTTGGATTTTACTTACAGTCTTATGTATTTCAAGAAAATTTGAGATATTTTTCACTATTTCTAAATGGGTTTATCCATATTTGGTAGGAAATGTGCTTGGTTATGGATTTTCTATGGGCTTTATTCTTCCGAATCACGTTGAGCAATTTGACAGATTAATGAATCAATCATCTCTGGACGTTGCATATACAAACTAATGAATTAATTTAAGATGTGTTCTCATAAGTTAACATTACTGAAAGTTTTGTGAAAATTAAATAATTTACAAACTCTCAGATGTTTGATCATATTTCCATAGTTTGTGGATGCTTGCTTAATATATGCTTTCTGCTTTTTCGAATTAGTATAATTTTGAGCCAATTAATTTGCATAACGTTTTTCTGACTTTTATTAGATTTTGTAGTAACATATATAGAGATTGGTTGTGAACTTATGACAACTTAACATTGGCTCACTAACTCAAAGAATGAACTAATTTTGAGCCAAAACAAAATTAGACACCCCCGGTGCGAAGCACGAGTTATTATCTAGTCAAAAGAATTAATTATAGTTGATATTATTCTTGTAATAAGAATTACGCACTTTGATTTGTATTTCATTTGTGGGATCCCAAGTGGAGTGGGAGATCCTGTACCATTCAACCAAAACAAATGGATGTCAAATAAAAAATGGGAGATGCTTCTTCCCTCGTTTGTAGAAGCACGTGTACATACGCGTGTTAGAGCACTGCTCGGTCGAACTCGCAAGCGTTGCTATCTCAAGATTATTTGTCAAGTTTATTTTCCAAAACTATAAGTCTTGATTTCTAGTCTGCTTATAGCTAAGTCTCGGATTATGATAGAATGTGTAGTTGAGCTTTAAACTTCACGACGTTCATCGATTGAAGACGAAGGACTACTAAGGCGAGCTTGCGGAACTTCTTCAACAAAAGGTATGTGGAGACTTGAACTCATCTATCACTTGGAAAGGCTATTTCTATTCTATCTCCTATTGAGACAAAAGTCGTATAACTATATAGACTTCATAATTATACACATTTGGTATTTCGAGTTGAGTTTAACTCGCTTATCTATTTCTCGAAATATGTGTTGGTAAGCTTTCGCTTTAACCAAGTTCATCTTTTATTCTTGACGAAAGTCAAAAGATGATCATGTGAAAATCGCCTGGTAACATCTTATATGATTTGTGTGAGACAGTCATTTGATGTAGACTCGGAATGTTTCGTATTGATCATTTGATCACTTGAAAAAAGCTTTGAAGCTAATAGTTTGTGTGAGACAGCTATTGTCGTCTTCTAAGAATGTTTCAATGATTAATATGGGAGTTTAGAACAATTAACCTTTGATTGGATATAGCATAGTATGCGTACTTGTATGCTAACTATTGCAAGTTATTCCAAGTCCGGGAATCCATTGTGCATAACCGTATGCGTACTGAATTCAACAGTTGAAGTCCAGAAAATATAGTATGCGTACACGTTTGCATACTTACTTCAACTGAGTTTTGGTAGTGTAGGACAGTATGCGTACTCGTTTGCATACTGGCGAACACAGGCCAAGTCCGGGAACTCATGTATGCGTACACGTTTGCATACTTGAGTGGGTTAAGTTCTAAAATCGGTAATGTATGTTTACATACTCATGAACAAATACATTTATATAATAAGGAATACAATCTTTGCAAATTGTGGCTATAATGTTCATGAATTGGTTCATCTGACTTTCAATAACTATGCGATTGATCAGATAACATTCAATCACAAATCATGGGTTTAACGGTTCTACCAAAACAAGTTTCGGTTTTACCTTCCATGTGAATACTGTGCATAGTCACACTAGCTTTCCAAAATTCGGTTGACTAGGTACTAGGATCGGTTCCCCACATATATATGGTATCTAACTTATATGTGTTGCACATGTCCATAGGATCGGTTCCCCTTTGCCTAAAAACGTGTTGCACATGTCCATAGGATCGGTTCCCCTTTCGATATAAACCTTGCCGCACCTCATACAAGGATCAGTTCCCCTTTGTGATGTACTGCACCTCTTACTAGGATCGGTTCCCCTTTCCCATATTTGGTCAGACATAAAATCACAAACCCGATCATACCATCTCAGGTGATTACTTAAGATCAGTTTCACTAATAAAAGTCATACCAATACATAAGTCAGGCCTTTGTGAATAGTTTTACCAAGAACACAACAAGTCATGAACGATTATACTAAATCACACATATTGGATGTTCACAAGATATGCAATGAAAAACAATCCCAATAACGCCTGGCGATTTCCTTTTCGATTCACAAACAAGTTTATGAACTTACTTCCTTAGAACACATGTAAAACATTGTTCCCTAGGATGAAATCCTCACCTCATACCCATACATAATCACAATAGCATTCAAATGATTATGACGATGTCTTATCTACAAAGTTTAATGGTTAAGCAATAAACCTCGTATTGTATTCCTTAATACTATGTCTATCTAGAGTTCAAATAAGCTTCACAATTTTGTTTTCAATATGCACGACTTGAAAGATATGTTAGGGAATGAAACAGTTCAAGTCAAATATCACAAACCTCAAGTGGAAGGATGATTGTTGACGTTGTAGCTCCTTGCTTCTTCATATCTTCAAGTCTTCGCAATACTTGTAAAGTCTCATTATCCTAATACTTTCAATCTAACCTATACGAAGTTGACTCTAGTACATAATCAAGCGACTCTTAACATGAGTTTTGATTCACTAAAATATGACAACCAAACTTGACATACCAACGCTTGGTGGGCTCAACCGATCTATGCTCTAACAATCTCCCCCTTTGTCAATTTTAGTGACAAAACTCTTACATCATATGGATAAACAAATTACAAGAATTCATTACACAAACGCTTGATTCCCGAATTCAACAGCACAATAAACTGCTTACATTCAATCCTTGTGTTTGTGGGTGAAAATGGTTTCTGCTGATTTCAGTAATTTCGGTGTGTGGGTGAGAAACGGATTTAAACCCTAAACAATGTACTGCAAGGGAGTACTTTAGATTCGAGAGATCAATCTGTACAAGTCCGGCCTAAACAAGGAAATGGCCGTTCCAGACTTGCTTCGGTCACAAAGTGGGGGAGAATGGGTTGGTTTTGGGGAGGGAAGCAAGGAAAGTGATGAGACCAAAATAGTTGATTCTGTAAGAGTAGTTGTATTACTGTGACTTGTATCAGAAAAGTGGGAAGGCTAACAAATGGTAAGCTAGCAAGTATTTTCTGAGTGTTGTATATTCCCGAATGAACTCGTTGTTCGGTGGAAATAGGTAAGACCTATTTATACAAGTCGAAGTGAAACTTACTCTGGTCTCATTAAGGAATGAAAAAATGGGTGAATAAATGGGAGGAGGTGGTAACGTTAACGCATGGAATTGATGTTCCATAAAACCGTTAACGCATGGAATTGATGTTCCATAAAAAGAACGTTTCACCATTAACTCCCTGTATTTACTAACCGCCTCATCCTTATGACACTTCCTTACGACGGGCGTAGTGTACGCCGCGCTGTAAACCGCCAAACCAATACCCAAAGAGGATCCCCCACTTTGTGATATGTGTTGATGTCTCGAATGTTTTTGTGGAAAACATGTAGCATGTTGTTGTTGCCTGGAAAGTCGCACTGGGGAGACTTGCTAGCTTGGTGACCTTTGACGGTCGAGATTTTGCATCTCAAGAGGAAAGATAGCCATTGATCGTTGCACGCTTTCGTTTTGGTAGCCGCGTGGGGAAGGCCATCATGGTGGCGCGGTTAGGTTGGCATGCCGTTGGCATGGCATGGTTTGGCATGGCCAAACTTAGGTTTTCAGGCCAAAGGTTACCATACGTCGTCTAGTAACCTTGGATGGATAGGATTTTCTCCTAGGATTGAACGGGGATCGTTGATCTTCGCGCGCCTTCGTTTTTGGTAGCCGCGTAGGGAAGGCCAGCATGGTGGCGTGGCTAAGTTGGCATGGCATGGTTTGGTGTGGCCAAACTTAGGTTTTCGGGCCAAAGGTTACCATGCGTCGTCTGGTAACCTCGGATGGCTAGGATTTGCTCTACTGGGATTGAAGGGGGACCGTTGATCGTCGCACGACTTCGTTTTTGGTAGCCGCGTAGGGAAGGCCAGCATGGTGGCGCGGCTAGGTTGGCATGCCGTTGGCATGGCATGGTTTGGCGTGGCCAAACTTAGGTTTTCGGGCCAAAGGTTACCATGCGTCGTCTGGTAAACTGGGATGGCTAGGATTTGCTCATGGGATTGAAGGGGGACCGTTGATCGTCGCACGCCTTCGTTTTTGGTAGCCGCGTAGGGAAGGCCAACATGGTGGCGCGGCTAGGTTGGCATGCCTTTGGCATGGCATGGTTTGCGTGTGGCCAAACTTATGTTTCCGGGGCCAAAGGTTACCATGCGTCGTCTGGTAACCTTGGATGGCTAGGATTTGCTCCTGGGATTGAAGGGGGACCATTGATCGTCGCACACCTTCATTTTTGTAGCCGCGTAGGGAAGGCCAGCATGGTGGCGCTGCTAGGTGTGTTTTGCATGGTGGGGCCAAGGGCTTAGCTTGCCGTTGGCACATGGTGCGGCTAGCACGGCTAGGGCCAAGGCAAGGTGCGGTTTGGCATGGTGGGGCCAAGGGTTTGGCATGCCGTTGGCACATGGTGCGGCTAGCATAGCTAGGGCCAAGGCAAGGTGCGGTTTGGCTTGGCATGGTGGGGCCAAGGGTTTGGCGTGAATGGCTTGGCATGGCGGGGCCAAGGGCTTGGCATGCCATGGGCGCATGGTGCGGATAGCATGGCTAGGGCCAAGGCAAGGTGTGGTTTGGCTCGGCATGGTGGGGCCAAGGGTTTGGCATGCCGTTGGCACATGGAGCGGCTAGCATGGCTAGGGCCAAGGCTTGGCATGCCATGGGCGCATGATGCGGCTAGCATGGCTAGGGCCAAGGAAAGGTGCGGTTTGGCTCGACATGGTTGGGCCAAGGGTTTGGCATGCCGTTGGCACATGGCGCGGCTAGCATGGATAATGCCAAGGGCTTGGCATGCCATGGGCGCATGGTGCGGCTAGTGATGAGTGCCAAATATTGCATATTTATACATCTATTTATTGGCATTTAATTCATCTTTTGTACTCAGAAATCAGATATTATCCCAGATTCTTAGTTTTCTTTGTTTTCAAGAATAAATATTTGTATTAATTAATTTTGTGTTTTTAGGTAGTAAATAAAGCTCGGAGAAATTGAGGAGCCAAAAGAGCGAAGAATGGGAGACGAGCGTCTATGGAGCAGAAAGCCAAAGCCCGCGCGCGTAACAGTTGCAACCCAACAAGGAGCAACCCATCTACAAGACATAGGCCCAAGCTATCCAAGACCCGTGACCCGGATCCGAGCCCGTCCTTTCCGAGCCGTTCAGATCTCGCTTATCTTCATCCTACGCTCGCTACAGCATGCTCATCAAATATCGATGTGCCCGCTTCACACCCTAGTTGCCTATACCTACACCCTATTCGACCAAACCCATTCCTCTCTTCTTCTTCTCTTTCTTCTCTTCTCTCCTTCATCCCCCGACAACTTGCAGAGCTCTTCCATTCCCTTCTCTTCCCCAGCCATACCATGGCAGACCACCTCACCACCACCATCTTCTTCTCATGACAGAGCAACCAACACCGCCACCTCTAGTTTTAGTTATCTCTCGCCTAGCCTCTCTCGTAACCCTAGAGGCTATGTAAGAGATAAATGGAACTAGGGTTTCTCGAGCAGAGGAAGCAAACATCAATCAAGAGCCGAATTGACAGAAGAGACGGGCGATTCGAGAGAGTATGGGCGATTGGGTATGGTTCAATTTCGATTTTTGAATTGAATTAGGGTTTAGAATTTTGCATGTATAAATAGGATTGAGTTGTGTGTGTAGAAAGGGGATGCCTGGGCTAGCCAGAGCACAAACTTAGTGTAATTTGTAGTTTAATTATCTTAGTTATGTTCTAATTCCATCAGCTAGGGTGTTTGATGAAACCCCTGATCATATGTTGAGTTAACTCTTATTCAAAATTTGTGTCTTGTTGTGCTTAATTGAGATGAGTAATTGTATCTCTGTATGGATCAAATGAATTTGTGATAGTTTGTACTGTAATAAGACAAGCTATACTAGGAATGAATTAGTGACATCAGTTGAATTGCTTTAGGAGTAATTAGTTAGCCAACAAACCAAATGAGCTTGTGATAGTTTGTACTGTGAAAAGACAAGCTATTCTAGGAGTGAGTTAGGATAGTTTGCTAAAGAATTCCCCCACCTGAGGCCTTCAAAGGGAGGTATAAGACATGAATGGAGTATGTTTTGCCTTAGCATAGGATTATGAGGTGAAGTCTAACACCCTAGTGCTCTCTATCTGTTTACAATTTGCTTTTTACAACTTAGTTCATTGTCACAAAAATAACTGTCGTTTCGACACTAAAAACCCCAATTTGTGTTACATTCCTTTGAAGTCACCGTAGTAAAGCCTTAGATCAACATACAACACCACAAGTCTCGTGGTTCGACCCGTATTTGCCTTGTGCTACATAGAAGACACCGTGCACTTGCGGTTTAATTTGTAGGCATAAAAAAACACCACTTCCCAAGCCTACCAAGTTTTTGGCGCCGCTGCGGGGACTTGGCGTGTGCTATGCTCGATTATTGGCTAGCAATTCACTGAATTTTCAACCTCGTATATATGCTCCGCATTGTTGTTTTAATTCTATGTTAGTGTAACTTATCCGTAGTTTTTAGATTTGCTCAAGTTTGTTTAAACCATTGATCATTATAACTCTGCACAAACTCGGGAAACTAAACTCTCCTTTTGAGCTCACAGTACTGCAAAGTCGTTGGGAAAGCCGAGGCAAGGAAGAGCAATTGTTAACAAAGAAGTCCAACGGGTTAGAAACAAACTTCGGTGGAAGTCAACCGAGTAAGTTGACACCACAGTAACCCGTTGAGCTAAGTTGCTATGTGCACTTAGCATTTCCTTCTCTGTTAACCACATTTTCACTCATTGAATGATAAGCATGCTAAGACCTTGAATGCTAGACCTGGAATCTGTTAACATGTTGAAATAAGCATTTTCACTCATTGAATGTTAACCTGTTGAGATAAGCATGCTAGACCTTGAATGAATGAATGAATGATAGCATGTATGCTTGCTTGTTGACCTTGTGCCTAAACCCAGTTGATACAACTTGCTCCGTGCTTATCACAAACCCTTAGCTTCAACATAATCTGTGCTCAGCTCCAGCCCCTGTAGCTGTTGAGCTTGAGTAGCATTCCTGTGACCTTGTTGAGCTGTGAATGAGCCATAACAAGCATATTGTAGTACCCTGTGTTATCTGCTGAACCTTGTGTGTACCCTGAGCAACCCCTGCAACTTGTAATGTGAGTGGTTCCTTGACCTCTGGATTACACACTTGTTAGTTGGGTATGCCATGACTGTGTGCCGAAATATGTGGGTATATGCATGAATTTGTTATCATATCTATGAGCTTTGTACCAAAACTGAACTGAGCATCACTAAGATTTGCCTAAAGCATCACAGTATAACCACCTATATTGCCTTGCTTGCCAAGAGTAGTCACCCTGCTAGGTAATCATCCCTAATTGTCTGTGAACTCATTGCTTGCACACCTCAGTGGCACTTGAGCAATTGTGAAACCTGAAATCGGTGCTTGTACATTCTGTGACCCTAATTGCCATCAGCTCTGTGCTTAGCTCCAGCCCCTGCAGCTGTAGAGCCTAAGCTGCAACTTGGTCTACTGAGCATAACCCTGAGCATAGTCTGTTGATACTCTGTGGCATGTTAGGCTTTTGGTAAAGTGCTCAAATTGATCATCTACTTGATTGTTGCTCTGCCATTAGTGTTTGACTCTGAGCTAGCTGCCAGGGTATCTCTGTGCATCAATCTGTGGCACTTGAGTGAAATCATTGTTCTGCTGAACCTTTTGGGCCTGAATCTGTCAACCCTGTTGAGCCAAGATGTTGCCTGACCCCTTGCATACTATAACTCAGTCAACTAGAGCCATCTACACCCTAGTGTGATCGGTACATTGAACCCCTTATGCATGCTTGATCTTGCTTTAAACCTTGTGTGAGTTTGTGCTACCCTGTGGGTATTTATTTGTTAGCCTGTGCATAAGCTCTCACATGCTTGGCTTTGTCTTTGTGAGTGCACTTAGACTTGTGTTGTGCAAACTAACCAAGTTGTACTTGAGCTGCCAACCTAGGCTTGTCTTGTATTGCTCTGTGTTGTCCGAGCACATAAACCGTCTTGAACTTGAACCTGCCCTGCACAAGCTGTGATGTGCAAATTTTTGAGAGTCTGTGCAAACTGAAGCCCAACCATTGAGCTCAACCTAAGCTGCCAACTGCTGGGCTGTGCAATAAACTAAGCCCCCATCAGCTGGGCTGTGAACCTGCCAAGCCCAACCTCCACATACTCAGTTTGCAAACAACCGAGCCCACATCTCGTTGGTACGTGCACACAATCGAACCCAAACCGGGCTCTGTTTCGCACCAAACTAAAGCCCACATAACCAAATCGTTACCCACCTATTCAGTTGGGCTATACAACTTCAAAAAGCAACATTCTGGGCTTACACTTACAATCAGGTGTCATTTTGTTTTGTGGGTTGTATCTCTCTGGGCTGTGTACAAACTTTTTCTGTGCATGAGCTATTTGCACAAACTTGAAGCCCACATAAACCAAACTTGAAGCCCACTTAAACCAAAGCCCACACAAACCAAAACCCACTTAAACCAAACTTGAAGCCCACAACAACTGGGCTTTGCATAACTACTAAGCTGTGCATTTTTGCATAACTTGGGCTTGCATCTGGACTTAGTATGCTTGATGTGTGCTAGTCTATAGTGCTTCTCTTTAATGCCCAAATTGAGTTGCTAGATCATGTCAGGATTTTGGTCTGCAACTGGAGATACAAACAAATCCATTAGAGAGCTTGCTTACGGGCATGCTTCACAATATGAACTCCCCACAGTCCATGATGATTTTAGGGAATATTATGAGCCTTCTCAGGGCCCTGACTCCACATACCCTAATCATTATGAGCACATGTATCATCCACTACATGTTGAAAATGAACACTTTTCTCATACCCAGTCATCACTTCTCGATCAATTAGAAGCTCAATTATCTGCTTTAGAAAGGCAATTACATGAGCAATCTGTCAAATCTAATCCCCCTAGGCACTATGAAATGTATGCTTGTACCTTATGTGGTAGCTTAGACCAACCATGAGAACTGCTACATTTTACATGAGTTTAGGATATCCATAGGGAAAGCCATGATAACCATGCACACATGCATCATCCATCAGAGTGGGAAGTTGAACAATGTTATACTCCCCAACCCCTTGTATGCAATCACTAATGGAAGAGCTCATAGAGCAAAACAATGATATACTTGGATGGAAAGCATTGCATGAGCATCCCTTCTCTAGTGAACCATATGCACAACCATACACCGAATATGAACCTAATCTAGAGGTAGATGAGTACATCGGAATTGCTCAAATTTTGAATAGGGAGATGAATTTTTGTTATGATGATGATGATGAGGAATATGATATGTTAGAAGAGCATGTGCATGTATTTTGAAAATATGATGGAATCTTTTGGTTCGAGACGTTAGGCGTCTCTTTCGTGAACCCTATGAATGATACTTCTTCTAACATTCATACATGTGATGTTAACTCTGAGCTTGGGTTTGTGAAATTCTTTAGTGAAAGTGAGCATGCCACACAACTTGTTTGTGACTTAGGAAAAGATGAATCTTATGTTGACACTAATGTTCTTTTGGATCATGATATTATTGTTGTGTCTGATTCCCTGCCCATATCACAATATGTTGCCTGCTCTGATGATTATGACATGGTGATTGATGAATTGTTCTATGCTGGTGAGCATGATTTACCTGTGTCTGACTTTAGGAAAGTGTGTAATGGTGCAAATGATCTTATGCATGAAAACAACTTAGATGTACCTACTTTCTCTCCTAAGTCACAGATTGAAACTCCTCCACCAAACCTAGGTGTAGTTTGTAACAAAATTGCAAAACCAACTTTTCTGAAAATGCCTAACTTAGGCCTAGAGCTTTGTGCTTCCCAAGTCCTCTTGGACTATTTTGCATCAAAGTATAACACTTTTAGGGAACCACGGTTGGAATGTGTATATCTGCTGTTGTTCTTAGCAAAACTCACTTTGAGTTAGACCTTGTGCATGATGTACCTTTAAATTTGCAAGATTTTGTGCTCAAAAACACATCTGTTGACAAGTTTAGGTTTGGGGGAAAATCATTCCCATATGCATCCTTACTTGCACTCTCATGTTATATTTGTGTAAGGCTGTTGATGTTGGTACATATTTTCTTTTGGGTTGATCCTCAACTCTTTAGATTGTTGGTATATGGTGAATTTCATTGTATATAATCCAGTAGGACTTGTTAAATTTTTCTTTCTTGAATCGGTTGAGTCTTCTTGTGCATATATTGTGCTAATCCGATATGATATGTTGGATTCTAGCCTTGACTAATGAAGCTCTAACCGTGCTCCCGCCGACATCCGGTAATCTCTTCCCTTTTCTCTTATCAGCATAGTTCTCATGGTATGTGCCTGTTTAAAATTTTATCATCTGTTGACACATTGAGGACAATGTTTGATTTAGGTTTGGGGGTGCATTTGCATTTAGAGTTTTTAGTCTTTCTTTTATTAAAAAAAAAAAAAAAAACTCTTTGTAAATATGTACATAAAAACCTCCAACTTTTAGAGATTTTAGAGTCACTAGCATGCTTCTAGCTATGTTTACATAGAGAGTCTGACCGAAATAACAAAACTTGGAAGTACTGGAGAACACAATCGGGTTTCTTAGTTGATTAGAGCGTTAAAGTTGGATTTAACCATACCGGAGGGCAAATTAGGTGTTGTTTAGATATTCGGTAGTAGAATTGTGATCAACCATAGTGGAGACTACCCATTTTACATCAAGTGAGGCACCAACCTTCATTTTTTGCAACTTTCTAGAAAAGTGTTAGAGTGTGTGTCACCGTACGTCAATTAGGGTAGGAATGGTGAGCTACCCAACTTCGCACCAATTTCAGCACTATTTTTGATCTCTTGAGTGCTATTTTTGTCAATCATGAGGGTGACGCTTAAAGATGAAAACTCCTTCTAAATATCGATTTGCAGTTAGCATCACTCTCTCTCTCAATCATCAGACCCATAGAAACACATCATCGTCAGCAAGCGGAGCAACATCAGAATATTTGAAGAAAAGTTGAGATAGTCCAAGGTTACATACAACAAAGAAAAATAGGATGAGAATTAATGAAATTTGTGAAATCAAGACAATATAAGTTGTGGAAAAATTGAGTGATAAAGTCCTTTGTCCATGGAGTTAGTTGTTTCATTATTTTTATTTTCACTTAAAAATATATATATATATATATATATCAAAATCAATCAAAAATCAAAAAAAAATTGTAGTTTATTTTCTTAGTTTTGATACCACCATGGTAAAGAAGAATTGAAGAAGAAAAATCCAAACAACAAGGAAATTGAGTAGAAAAGTTAAAAATTGTCAAGTTTTGTGAAGTTTAGAAGTTCGTCATCAACAATTGAAGACCGAAGACCGAAGATTGAAGACGTTTCTATGGTTCCTATGAGAGAGTGATATTAATTGCCGATCGGGTGAGAAAGTGAGTGAGTACTCCCATCCTTGCTAATGGTTGATTTCCTTTCTTAGAGATCATCAGAAAAAGATTCTTTTTGTCCACACTTCTGTGGAGTCTCCAGAAATTATTTCGGAAGGTTATCCTTCTTACCTACAACGTGTGCAGGATTTACCTCTTTATTCCTGCCTGCACACATGAGAGACTAAAAAAGCAATCTTTTTGAGTGCAATTATCATAAAACCCTAATGGTGAGGCATAAGTCGAGGCTTATGATCACAATCGAATCCGAATTCTTTCATATGGTATGGTTACTTCTCGCTCAGCACTTAAGGATGAGAATGCGTTCTTCGGTAGTTCTAACTTCTTGTTACTAGCATGCAGAAACTCTATATACTCATATCTTCTTGGATGCTTGAGACTCTTTTACACTCTGAAGTTGGAGAAGGTTTTGTGGGTACACCTCTGGTAAACCCTCACGAGACTACAACTCGTCCACTAGGGACACCTAGGGGTTTAAAGGCTTAGTGCATACGCTAAATGCATTCGAGAGACCTGCGACGGGGTATAGTTAGGATTTCTTCATTTCTGTTTCACTTGAGGACAAGTAAAATTCGGGTTTGGGGGTATTTGATGAGTGCCAAATATTGCATATTTATACATCTATTTATTGGCATTTAATTCATCTTTTGTACTCGTAAATCGAGATATTATCCCAGCATTCGTGTTTTCTTTGTTTTCAAGAATAAATATTTGTATTAATTAATTTTGTGTTTTTAGGTAGTAAATAAAGCTCGGAGAAATTGAGGAGCCAAAAGAGCGAAGAATGGGAGACGAGCGTCTATGGAGCAGAAAGCCAAAGCCCCGCGCGCGTAACAGTTGCAACCCAACAAGGAGCAACCCATCTACAAGACATAGGCCCAAGCTATCCAAGACCCGTGACCCGGATCCGAGCCCGTCCTTTCCGAGCCGTTCAGATCTCGCTTATCTTCATCCTACGCTCGCTACAGCATGCTCATCAAATATCGATGTGCCCGCTTCACACCCTAGTTGCCTATACCTACACCCTATTCGACCAAACCCATTCCTCTCTTCTTCTTCTCTTTCTTCTCTTCTCTCCTTCATCCCCCGACAACTTGCAGAGCTCTTCCATTCCCTTCTCTTCCCCAGCCATACCATGGCAGACCACCTCACCACCACCATCTTCTTCTCATGACAGAGAGCAACCAACACCGCCACCTCTAGTTTTAGTTATCTCTCGCCTAGCCTCTCTCGTAACCCTAGAGGCTATGTAAGAGATAAATGGAACTAGGGTTTCTCAGAGAGAGGAAGCAAACATCAATCAAGAGCCGAATTGACAAGAGACGAGTCGATTCAGAGAGTATGGGCGATTGGGTATGGTTCAATTTCGATTTTTGAATTGAATTAGGGTTTAGAATTTTGCATGTATAAATAGGATTGAGTTGTGTGTGTAGAAAGGGGATGCCTGGGCTAGCCAGAGCACAAACTTAGTGTAATTTGTAGTTTAATTATCTTAGTTATGTTCTAATTCCATCAGCTAGGTGACGAGGTGTCAATCTCGCAAAAATAAATTTCTCTACTTCTCTTTAACTAGCAAGTAGTATAATGTAAGTAGGATCGTCCCAAGGGAGGTATGAAGTTCAAGTTGTTATGCAAATACTCTTAGCAAAGATGATTTTGTTGTAGAAATTGAAAATTATAAAATGTATTCAAATATGAGATGTAATTGATTAAAGGTTCATTCTAGACCACGGAATACAAACCAAATTGATAGATAGCTATATTCTTCACATTATCATGTTACTAACAACCCTAGAATAATTAGTACGCTCAACTATTCCGTTACTATCTCCTAGCTCACCGGATACGGAAGCGCTCAACTACCGGTTCCTACTTGCCAAGTTTCCTAGAGGTACGCTTACTAGGTTTGACTTGAACAAGTGCTCTAAATTTCGTGAGATATGGTTGCTCCTAGTGATGAATTCAAAAGCATGAATCACCTACTAGTGTTGATTTCTACATATGGGTACTTAACAAAGTCCCATCATCAATACCCACATATTACTACTTGTGTTTATCTTCTCTAGACAATTACGGGTCGAAGAAAATCTAAACTAGCAATAGGATTATGAATCAACTATTTAATTTCGAACTTAAACAATCAACAAATAATCCATAAACAATAATAGCATGGTAGAAATCAATCAATAACATTAATTAATGCAAGAGAACAAGTTTTTCATATCAAATATAGATTCATATTTGAGCCAAATCGCCCTTAATCAAAGAGAGTTTTAGTTACTCATAATATTGGAGTTCATCATCAAATAATAATGGAAATAAAGTAAAGGAGATGAGAATATTAAATGAAAGCAAACCCTAGCTCCGGCTCTCTGCAAAACTCCAAGAAGAATACGTGATATATCTTAAAAGAATAGAAACCTTTTCTTTTTATAGCCTTCCCACTTTCCAAAATTAGGTCTTCAAAGTCCATCACCAAAAAGTCCACCAGGCCCATGAACCATGTGTGAGAAACCCATGTGAAAATATGTCCCAAAAATATGCTCGCCGGAAAACTGGGTTTCCGGCCGGAATTGCGCCAGAAAAGTCGCCGGAAAAGTTGCCGGTCAGTCAACTCAGTCAATCACTGAGTCCAGGTATGAGTTGTGACCGAGTCAGCTGTTCAGGTGAGCTACTGTGCTGACTTGTCAGACCATAATCTCGCACAGGCCAGAGCTGTGCATTGGCATCTTTGCTCAGCCATAGCCATGATGGCTATGCATTCCCCTCAATTACCCAGCTTTAAAGACACCACTGTAATTTCCTGCTCAACTTAGTTCCTCTCTAGCTCCTCCCCTTCTGAAATAATGGCAGCAACATCATTCCATGGAAACAGCAGTACCATACTCATTCTCTCGTCACTGCCATCCATTCACGTCTTCCTTGACCATCACTATCAATCATCCCTCTAGACTGCACACAGCTGACCGAAACTTCATCGACTACCAAAGACTTCTGACTTCCTCGACTCCATCTCGGAACATGTCAATTGTACTTCAAACAATAGCAACTCTATCTGCCTCTCTTGTTGTAACTTTCGGTGATCCCTTGTAATTCGCATCTGCACTTGTCACCCTGCAAACCTTGGCAGAGCGGTTGATGCCTTCACTTCTTTCTCATTTGCAGATCAGACTAGCTTGTTCTCGGCTGAACTTACGATCCACCGGAATCGGACCTATCTCCCGCAATCCTTGTCGGTGCCACCTTTATGTAGCCATAGCATCCTGCTCCATTTGCACCAACAACTCTTCAAGCTCTGACCACCTGCTAGCTCTCAACTGCAACATCACTCGCACATATCTTTATCACATGCACTGCAAGCGCAAGCACTTTCATTCCACCAGCAATCTCCTAGCCATCTTCTCATAACCACCCAACACACAGCTTTCGCTGCTTCTCATTCATCGCCTCAGCCCACACCTGCACACTGCCCTGCAAACCAATTAACACAGGCTATTATACCCATCGTCTGGCAATTGCTCTTTCACTTCCAGCTTTGCTGCTGCCAATCACCACTTGCTCGAGATCAAGAGTTTACAGTGAGAAACCTTGATGCCTCTTTGCTGTATTTATTTCTCAGTTGAGAGCTTCCATTTGCCTCACCGGTTATGCCCCAGCCCCACCCACTTCATCGTGCATTCCGGTACACCGCCGCAAGCTTGAACCCGGTTCACAAATTAACTCCAGGCCTCAGCCAACACTACCAAACATCAAGCTTCCCTGTCTTGGTCTTTTATGCTCAAATCTCTCAAAACCCAAATCTTCTTTTCCTGCTGGCTTCTAAATATGAGTCCTAGTCGTTGCCAACAACTCTTATAAGCAGCCAACAAGCTCACGGCAAACCAGCTACCTAGCTCCTTCGTTGACTAACCTTCCGGCTTAAATACAACTCAAAGCTTAACGGCCAACTCTCCATCAACCACTACTGGTCTGCTTCAACTGAACATGACCTCTTCCTTGGAAACAACCACAAGACCCATGGCACTCCTTGGCAACAGCTGGTGTCGCAACTCATGGCAACTGAACTTGAATTTGGGAAGGACTTCCTATTCAAGCATTTTCTCAAGCACCTTCTTTGCATTCTGCTGATGATACATATTTGAGCTTCTTGCTGTTTCTAAGGCCATTCCGTCTCCTTCCCAGCGACTTCTCTTCCTTGGCTTCTCTTGTTAATCAACTAAACCTTCAGTTGTAGCTCCTCTTGCTGGCTGTACAAATTTGAGAGCAAACCCATTTCTCGGACTCTGTCCCAGTGCTTCTCTGCATCAGAACTTGAGCTAAGAACCATCAGAACACGACCACATCTTCTTGCTCTTGCCGCTGTTGAGATACCCACAAAATTATTCGCACAATTCAGGCAAGCAACATCATCTCCAAGCTGAATCCATTTCAGCCACCAAACCATAAAATCCGCTGATGAACAAACCCCATCTCGATCTCCGGCACGTAGCAAGGAGTGTAGACTATCGTGACTCGAACTGATGAAGGATTCGATCCCTGTCTCATTTAAGCTCTCATAGCAGCACCTCCATTCTTGTTTTCAGGGAGCATGAGTTAATGAGTAAAGGGAAAATTGAATTTGTCTGAGAAGCAACTCGACCTAAATCAGGTCTGTCCGTACAGATTGGGATATCTACACCCACTGTTTTTATATATAGGCCACAAACAGTTATGTGGCTTGTTAGTTCCAAACAATCGACAGCCCAATTCTCTATTCGACCTCATTCTTCATCTCCTCCTTGCGCAACCGTAGCTAGTTTCACTCGCCTGTGAATTGGTCCTTTGTGCTCCTTTTCGCTCCAAATGAACGCCTTTTCCTTCCTAGAAATCTTCTGCCAAAAACAGCTTGTCTCTTACTTCTCATATTCACTCTTCTCTTCAATGAGAGTCATCATTAAAGTTGTCGTGCTTTTCAGACAGAAAAGTTGCATCACTAAAGCCAACATACTTTTCAGACAAAGATGAAGAAATAAAAGTAAATTGTGAGAAATAATCCGCCTCCAAAAGCATTTGCACATGAGATGAGACTTTTGCCCTGTTTCTTCTTCTTTAGTTCCAAGTGACTCCAAAGTACCTAAATATTCAAAAGCAAAAATAAGATACATATTTTACAAGAAAACTTAGCGAAGAAAGCATAAACAATAGATAAATATCAAGGTGTTTTAGACACCTATCAAATTCCCCCACACTTAGACTTTGCTAGTCCTCGAGCAAATCAAACAAAATAATTCTAAAAGATACATACAACTCCGTCTCGTCGAGGCAACGGTTAATTTTAGCATAAGTAACAAGCCTTTGAACCCCTAGGTGTCCCTAGTGGACGAGTTTTAGTCTCGTGAAGGTTTACAAGAGGTCTGCCTACAAAACCTATATTTCCAACTCCGTCTATTTGTGACAAATCAATGAACGAATCCAAAATGACTACAGGAGGAGGTATCTTGCACAAATTCAGTTCATATATAGGTAAATAAAGCTCTAATTAGATAGTCGAACAAGCCACAATACTCGGAAACTAACAAACCACAATCACAATGAAAAGATAAAGAAGATGGATATAGATGTAAATGTTGGCGAATGTTCACAAGTGTTCGATGTTTCCCATATCTGTCTGAAGGTCACCGCCAAGATGAACCTATGCATCCTATTGGATTGAGCTACTGGTCAATTCTAGTGTTAACACACTGGCATATACAAGGGAACCAGTGGTAAACAAACTTATTTCTACATCAACTCATTGGCATATACAAGGGAACCAGGAGTGACTTTATTCACCAAATATAAAATACTTTCTTTTCTTTTTTTTTTTTTTTTTCACTTTTTTTTTTTTTTTTTTTTTTTTTTTTTTATGTGAAAGCATGATTCGATCTTTTGGATCCAAGCGCATGCTTCTTGTCAGCAAGTACGTGATAGTTGCCTTGGATCCTGCATTCCACGCTTGTTTAGGCGACGGAGACAGGGACTACGTTTCACACATCTTTGCTATTCCCAAGTGTCATTCTTATTCCGTTTGGTCTAATTGGTCGGTCTCTTTTTTTTTTTTTTTTTTTTTTTTTTTTTTTTTTTTAGCAACTCAATCACTCTATTTCATCCTAGCAGTAATAACACGTCGATGTTTAGTGACCCACCAAAGCACTTAGAGAACAATAGATAAATATGGAAAATAAAATAAAAATAGAATGCGATATGGTGATATTCCGAGATGTGGTAACGACTATCATGTTATTTGTGATTCCTGAGCTATGTTCGTTCTTGTTAATTAATGGGTTCCTCAACTCCTGCAATCAAAATGATTCCATCCACTAATGGTGTCATCCTAAAGGCACAAGTTTCTAGATTTCGGAGTTCAAAAGCACAAATTTTTCTTGGTTTTTTCTATTTTTCGATTTTTTTTTTTTTTTTTATTTATGGCATAAAACTACTAAACACATAAAACAAACTATACAAACATATAAATGCTCCCCCACACTTAAACTTTACATTGTCCTCAATGTAAAATTGAATCATCCAAAGAAGGTTCAAGGTGGGAAATTCCTTGATTGATATGCAAAAACAAGAAAATAAAGATAAAATGCTTAAAACAAAAAATAAAAAGATAAAGGGAAAGATACAAAACCGGTGGGTTGCCTCCCACTTAGCGCTTGGTTTAACGTCGTCAGCCCGACGTTCGGCTCCAATTACTCCTCCAGAGGGAGTGGGTCACTCAATGTGATCATATCCTGATTCTCCGTCACAAAATTGCTCATAGTATGGTTTCAAGCGATGGCCGTTAACCTTGGAAATCAGCCCTGTTTTGGGACTAGTAATTTCAACTGCACCATGCGCAAACACATTAGTAACAACAAATGGTCCAACCCATCCGGACCTAAGTTTACCCGGAAACAATTTAAGACGAGAATGGAATAAAAGAACTTTCTGCCCTACTTCAAAACTCTTTCGGGAAATCATTTTATCATGGAAAGCCTTGGTCTTTTCTTTATAAATGCGTGAACTTTCATATGCATCATTACGTATCTCTTCTAACTCATTGAGCTGAAGTTTCCTATGTTCACCAGCTGCATCTAATTCCATATTACATACCTTGATAGCCCAATAAGCTTTGTGTTCAAGTTCGACGGGAAGATGGCAAGGTTTACCATAGACAAGCCTAAAAGGAGACATACCGATGGGTGTCTTATAAGCTGTCCTATACGCCCACAAAGCGTCATTGAGTCTATAACTCCAATCTTTCCTTGTAACATTCACCGTCTTCTCTAAGATGGACTTAATTTCCCGGTTGGAAATTTCAGCTTGTCCACTCGTTTGTGGATGGTACGGTGTGCCAACTTTATGAGAAATGTTATACTTCTTTAGAAGAGCGTGAAAGGATCTCTTGAAGTGCGAACCTCCATCACTAATCACCACTCGAGGTGTTCCAAACCTAGAAAAGATATGTTCCTTCACAAACTCACAAACAATATGAGAATCATTGGTAGGGGTGGCTTTAGCTTCCACCCACTTAGAA
Source organism: Papaver armeniacum (assembly GCA_023531295.1). Lineage (NCBI taxonomy): Eukaryota > Viridiplantae > Streptophyta > Magnoliopsida > Ranunculales > Papaveraceae > Papaver > Papaver armeniacum. The sequence goes on from JAJJWW010004384.1 coordinate 165,432, forward strand.
ACATAATCTACAACAAGAAGTATAAAAAATTTCCCATTGGAATTCACGAAAGGCCCCATAAAATCGATACCCCAAACATCAAAAATCTCAACAGCGAGAATTGGTGTTTGCGGCATTTGGTTTCTAGCACCAAGGTTGCCTGTCCTTTGACACCTATCACAAGCCTTACAACATAGATATGCATCCTTAAACAATGTAGGCCAATAAAAACCACTTTCGAGAACCTTGAGGGCTGTCCTCTTGGCTCCGAAATGGCCACCACAAGCATATGAGTGACAAAAATTCAGAATTGATTGGAACTCGGATTCAAGTACGCACTGCGGATCATTTGATCGGACCAATGCTTCCACAAATAAGGTTCATCCCATATATATTGCTTAGCAATCTTCTTGAGCTTGTGTTTTGGAATGTAGACATGGAACTAGGTACTTGTCCCGTCACCAAGAAGTTAACGATATCAGCGTACCATGGAGTTGTGCCACCAACCGCAAAGAGTTGCTCATCCAGGAAGCTATCATGCAAAGGAATCGCTTCTTCGGACACAACCAATCTGCTTAAATGATCCGCTACAATTATTCTCACTTGCCCTTCTTGTCCTTGATTTGCAAGTTGAACTCTTGAAGAAGAAGAATCCACCTTATGAGCCTTGGCTTAGCATCCTTCTTTGTGAGCAAGTATCGAAGTGCGGCATGGTCGAAGAAAACCACCACCTTTGTACCCACTAAATAAGATCTAAACTTCTCGAGTGCAAACACTATGGCCAAAAGCTCCTTTTCAGTAGTGGAGTAGTTGATTTGTGCTCCGTTGAGAGTTCTTGAAGCATAATAAATGGCATATGGAACTTTGCCATCTCGCTGTCCCAACACGGCTCCAACGGCATAATCACTCGCATCGCATATCAACTCAAATGGCTTGCTCCAGTCCGGTGGTTTGATGATTGGTGCGGTAGTCAACAACTCTTTCAAGGTGTCAAAAGCTTCCTTGCATTCCCTGTCACAATCAAAGGCCACATCTTTTTGCAAGAGTCTACACAGGGGCATTGCAATCTTGGAGAAATCCTTGATGAATCTCCTATAAAAACCTGCATGACCAAGAAAAGAGCGAACCTCCCTCACATTTGTGGGGTATTGTAAGTTCCGAATCAAATCTATCTTAGCCTTGTCCACTTCTAACCCCTTAGAGGATACAACATGACCTAGCACAATCCCATGATTGACCATAAAGTGACATTTTTCCCAATTAAGCACAAGATTAGTTTCTACGCATCGTTTAAGAATAAGTGCAAGGTTATCTAAGCATTTGTCAAAAGAATCACCATACACGCTGAAATCATCCATAAACACTTCTATGATGCTTTCCACATAATCTGAGAATATACTTACCATACAACGTTGAAAAGTGGCTGGTGCATTGCACAAGCCAAATGGCATGCGTCTATATGCAAAAGTGCCAAAAGGGCAAGTAAACGTTGTCTTTTCTTGATCTTCCGGAGCTATCACAATCTGGTTATAACTTTGAAAAACCGTAAAGAAAGCAATAATAAGAATGTCCAGCCAATCTTTCAAGCATTTGATCAATAAATGGTAAGGGAAAATGGTCCTTTCGAGTGGTAGAGTTGAGCTTCCGGTAGTCAATGCAAACTCTCCAACCTGTCTGAATTCTAGTTGGAACCAAGTCATTATCTTCGTCCCAAGGGAGGTATGAAGTTCAAGTTGTTATGCAAATACTCTTAGCAAAGATGATTTTGTTGTAAAAATTCTGAAAATTATAAAATGTATTCAAATATGAGATGTAATTGATTAAAGGTTCATTCTAGACCACGGAATACAAAATCAAATTGATAGATAGCTATATTCTTCACATTATCATGTTACTAACAACCCTAGAATAATTAGTACGCTCAACTATTCCGTTACTATCTCCTAGCTCACCGGATACGGAAGCGCTCAACTCTCTAGGTTCCTACTTGCCAAGTTTCCTAGAGGTACGCTTACTAGGTTTGACTTGAACAAGTGCTCTAAATTCTGTGAGATAAGGTTGCTCCTAGTGATGAACTCAAAAGCATGAATCACCTACTAGTGTTGATTTCTACATATGGGTACTTAACAAAGTCCCATCATCAATACCCACATATTACTACTTGTGTTTATCTTCTCTAGACAATTACGGATCGAAGAAAATCTAAACTAGCAATAGGATTATGAATCAACTATTTAATTTCGAACTTAAACAATCAACAAATAATCCATAAACAATAATAGCATGGTAGAAATCAATCAATAACATTAATTAATGCAAGAGAACAAGTTTTTCATATCAAATATAGATTCATATTTCGGGCTTCGAAATCGCCCTTAATCAAAGAGAGTTTTAGTTACTCATAATATTGGAGTTCATCATCAAATAATAATGGAAATAAAGTAAAGGAGATGAGAATATTAAATGAAAGCAAACCCTAGCTCCGGCTCTCTGCAAAACTCCAAGAAGAATCGTGATATATCTTAAAAGAATAGAAACCTTTTCTTTTTATAGCCTTCCCACTTTCCAAAATTAGGTCTTCAAAGTCCATCACCAAAAAAGTCCACCAAGCCCATGAACCATGTGAGAGAAACCCATGTGAAAATATGTCCCAAAAATATGCTCGCCGGAAAAGTCACCGGTCGCCGGTCAGTCAACTCAGTCAATCACTGAGTCCAGGTATGAGTTGTGACCGAGTCAGCTGTTCGGGGTGAGCTCTGTGTCTTTGACTTGTAAGACCATAATCTCGCACAGGCCAGAGCTGTGCATTGGCATCTTTGCTCGGCCATATCCATGATGGCTATGCATTCCCCTCAATTACCGACTTTGCGGCAGCACACCACTGTAATTTCTGCTCAACTTAGTTCCTCTCTAGCTCCTCCCCCTTCGAAATAATGGCGGCAACATCATTCCATGGAAACAGCTGAGTACCATACTCATTCTCTCGTCACTGCCATCCATTCACGTCTTCCTTGACCATCACTATCAATCATCCCTCTAGGCGCACACGGTGGCCGAAACTTCATCGACTACCAGCACTACAGCTTCCTCGACTCCATCTCGGAACATGTCAATTGTACTTCAAACAATAGAAACTCTACTGCCTCTCTTGTTGTAACTTTCTCAGTGATCCCTTGTAATTCTGCATCTGCACTGTCACCCTGCAATATCCTTGGCAGAGCAGTTGATGCCTTCACTTCTTTCTCGCTGCCAGACTGTACTAGCTTGTTCTCAGCTGAACTTACGATCCACTGGAATCAGACCTATCTCCCGCAATCCTTGTCAGTGCCACCTTTATGTAGCCATAGCATCCCTGCTCCAGCTGCACCAACAGCTCTTCAAGCACAGCCACCTGCTAGCTCTCAACTGCAACATCACCTGCACATATCTTTATCACAGCTGCCTGCAGCTGCTGACTTTCATTCCACCAGCAATCTCCTAGCCATCTTCTCATAACCACCCAACACACAGCTTTCGCTGCTTCTCATTCATCGCCTCAGCCCACACCTGCACACTGCCCTGCAAACCAATTAACACAGGCTATTATACCCATCGTCGGCAATTGCTCTTTCACTTCCGGCTTTCTTTGCTGCCAATCACCACTTGCTCGAGATCAAGAGTTTCGGTGAGAAACCTTGATGCCTCTTTCGATATTTATTTCTCGGTTGAGCTTCCATTTGCCTCACCAGTTACCGGCCAGCCCACTTCCTTTGCATTCCGAGACAACTGCCGCAAGCTTGAACCCAGTTCACAAATTAACTCCGAGCCTCGACCAACACTACCAAACATCAAGCTTCCCTGTCTTGGTCTTTTATGCTCAAATCTCTCAAAACCCAAATCTTCTTTTCCTGTGGCTTCTAAATGAGTCCTAGTCGTTGCCAACAACTCTTATAAGCGACCAACAAGCTCACGGCAAACCAGCTACCTAGCTCCTTCGTTGACTAACCTTAGGCTTAAATACAACTCAAAGCAACGGCCAACTCTCCATCAACCACTCTTGGTGCCTTCAACTGAACATGACCTCTTCCTTGGAAACAACCACAAGACCCATGGCACTCCTTGGTGGTGTGCAACTCATGGCTTGAACTTGAATTTGGGAAGGACTTCCTATTCAAGCATTTTCTCAAGCACCTTCTTTGCATTCTGCGATGATACATATTTGAGCTTCTTCTTGTTTCTAAGGCCATTCCGTCTCCTTTGACTTCTCTTCCTTGGCTTCTCTTGTTAATCAACTAAACCTTGATTTGTAGCTCCTCTTCTTTTGGCTGTACAAATCTGAGAGCAAACCCATTTCTCGGACTCTGTCCCAGTGCTTCTCTGCATCAGAACTTGAGCTAAGAACCATCAGAACACGACCACATCTGCTTGCTCTTGCCGCTGTTGAGATACCCACAAAATTATTCGCACAATTCAGGCAAGCAACATCATCTCCAAGCTGAATCCATTTCGGCCACCAAACCATAAAATCTGGCCGATGAACAAACCCCATCTCGATCTCCCGCACGTAGCAAGGAGTGTAGACTATCGTGACTCGGGCGATGAAGGATTCGATCCTGTCTCATTTAAGCTCTCATAGCAGCACCTCCATTCTTGTTTTCGGGGAGCATGAGTTAATGAGTAAAGGGAAAATTGAATTTGTCGAGAAGCAACTCGGACCTAAATCAGGTGCTGTCCGTCAGTGATTGGGATATCTACACCCTTTGTTTTTTTATATAGGCCACAAGCAGTTATGTGGCTTGTTAGTTCAACAGGCGACAGCCCAATTCTCTATTCGACCTCATTCTTCATCTCCTCCTTGCGCAACGTAGCTAGTTTCACTACTTTGTGAATTGGTCCTTTGTGCTCCTTTTCGCTCCAAATGAACGCCTTTTCCTTCCTAGAAATCTTCTGCCAAAAACAGCTTGTCTCTTACTTCTCATATTCACTCTTCTCTTCAATGAGAGTCATCATTAAAGTTGTCGTGCTTTTAGTGAGGAAAAGTTGCATCACTAAAGCCAACATACTTTTCAGGACAAAGATGAAGAAATAAAAGTAAATTGTGAGAAATAATCCGCCTCCAAAAGCATTTGCACATGAGATGAGACTTTTGCCTGTTTCTTCTTCTTTAGTTCCAAGTGACTCCAAAGTACCTAAATATTCAAAAGCAAAAATAAGATACATATTTTACAAGAAAACTTAGCGAAGAAAGCATAAACAATAGATAAATATCAAGGTGTTTTAGACACCTATCACTAGGGTGTTTGATGAAACCCCTGATCATATGTTGAGTTAACTCTTATTCAAAATTTGTGTCTTGTTGTGCTTAATTGAGATGAGTAATTGTATCTTTGTATGGATCAAATGAATTTGTGATAGTTTGTCTTGTAATAAGACAAGCTATACTAGGAATGAATTAGTGACATCAGTTGAATTGCTTTAGGAGTAATTAGTTAGCCAACAAACCAAATGAGCTTGTGATAGTTTGTACTGTGAAAAGACAAGCTATTCTAGGAGTGAGTTAGGATAGTTTGCTAAAGAATTCCCCCACTGAGGCCTTCAAAGGAGGTATAAGACATGAATGGAGTATGTTTTTCCTTAGCATAGGATTATGAGGTGAAGTCTAACACCTAGTGCTCTCTATCATTTACAATTTGCTTTTTACAACTTAGTTCATTGTCACAAAAACAACTCAGTCGTTTCGACACTAAAAACCCCCATTTTTGAGCTACATTCCATTGAAGTCAGCTATAGTAAAGCCTTAGATCAACATACAACACCACAAGTCTACGTGGTTCGGCCGTGTTGCCTGGTTACGCATAGTAGACACCGTGCACTTGCGGTTTAATTTGTAGGCAAAAACAGACCACTTCCCAAGCCTACCATCTAGCATGGCTAGGGCCAAGGCAAGGTGCGGTTTGGCTTGGCATGATGGGGCCAAGGGTTTGGCATGCCGTTGGCACATGGCGCGGCTAGCATGGCTAGGGCCAAGGCAAGGTGCGGTTTGGCTTGGCATGGTGGGGCCAAGGGTTTGGCATGCCGTTGGCACATGGTGCGGCTAGCATGGATAGGGCCAAGGTAAGGTGCGGTTTGGCTTGGCATGTGGGGCCAAGGGTTTGGTAGGTGCGGCTGGCATGGTTGGCATGCCTTGGCGCGGTAGGTGTGGTTGGCATAGTTTGCCATTGGCACAGGGGTGCGACTAGCATGGTTGGCATGCCTTGCGCGGTGGGTGTGGCTGGCACGGTTTTCCATTGGCACAAGGGTGCGGCTAGCATGGTTGGCATGCCTTGGCGCGGTGGGTGTGGGTGGCACGGTTTGCCATTGGCACAAGGGTGTGGGTAGCATGGTTGGCATGCCTTGGCGCGGTGGGTGTGGCTGGCACGGTTTGCCATTGGCACAAGGGTGTGGGTAGCATGGTTGGCATGCCTTGGCGCGGTGGGTGTGGCTGGCACGGTTTGCCATTGGCACAAGGGTGCGGCTAGCATGGTTGGCATGCCTTGGCGCGGTGGGTGTGGCTGGCACGTTTTGCCATTGGCACAAGGGTGCGGCTAGCATGGTTGGCATGCTTTGGCGCGGTGGGTGTGGCTGGCACGGTTTTCCATTGGCACAAGGGTGCGGCTAGCATGGTTGGCATGTCTTGGCGAGGTGGGTGTGGCTGGCACGGTCTGCCATTGGCGCAGGTGGCGTGGGAATTAGGGTTTTGGCCTATCGAAACCCTAATTAGTAATTAATTAGAAAAAAGGTACCCTGGTAATTTTTCTGTGAGACATATTAAAGGGTTCAATAAATGCGTTCAAGTCTGTGACGTCAGCATGCAGCTAGGGTTTTACGATTTTAACCTAAGCTAAAAACCACCATCAACATTAAGTCCCTGCCAGATCGGGCAGGGAGCTTCGTTGCGAGGTAAGCATAAGATGGTGACAGGCTAGGACAGGAAATCGAAACAACAAGCCGTGATAAGATGGTCAGGAAGGTCCGACTAACCTTTTTTCGAGAGGTGAAGAGAGTTTGTGCCCGTGTTGGCGGCCTTGCATAAATTGTACTGGTGGTGCGGACCGTGGTGTGGCGAGATGAAAATTGTTAGCTTAGTCTGGATATGCATCACCTTGGCTGGGCTAGGAAACATCGTGCCGCTGGGTCGGAGAGTTGTTGGCGTCAGTATGGTTCGGAAAGGAGGGGTAGGCGTTGCGGTGGCTTGGAATTGGCGTGGCAAGGCATGGCGCGGGCAACTTGGAGAGACAAAGCGTGCGGACGGCTTTGGTACGTGGGGCCAATGCATGGCACGGTCTTGGAAGGGCAGAGCATGCAGACGGCTTTGGTACGTGGGGCCAATGCATGGCACGGTCTTGGAAGGGAAGAGCATGCGGACGACTTTGGTACGTGGGGCCAATTCATGGAAAGGTCTTGGAAAGGCAAAGTATGGCGGACGGCTTGGCGTGTGGGGCCAAGGCAATGGCGTGGACGGTCTTGGAAAGGCAACTTTGTCTTCGCGGGACCGGTTGCCTCTTTTCTTACTTGGCTAGAACAGGAAATCCTTTCTTTGGTCAAACTCCCAAGTACCACGCATATAAAAGGAGGGCCGGCCTCTCCTGTATTTCATGCCTATTTATTTTATCCCTGCCATGTGGTAGAAGTAAAGCAAAGTGGACAAGCGAATCCCAAGTATGCCTTCCAATACTTCTCCTTTAACTTGATTTCTTTTTTCTTTTGCGTTGGTATAAACCCTAGCTATAGGCGTAGTTTTTCATGTACTTGTAGAAACATTGTTGGTGTGAACATTAGCCGTAGGTATGCTTCGCTCGAACTTGTAATAAAAATTTTAGGTGCGAATGCTGTAGTGATGTTGGCTGCCTCAATTATTGTGCGAAGTAGGTGTGCACGAGGATTGTCATACCTTTCCCATGAAAGAACTAGCTTTTAGGGTTTCCCCCCTTTTTCTGATGTAGCCGTGTGTATGATTTCCTTTGGTGGGGCGCGCCTATTCGGCTGGGCCCAAATTTTCGGGTGCATGAAGCGGTGATGCAGAGTCTGTCAGTCCCCATTTCTTCGCATATGCACATAATGACTTTGAAACTAATTGGTTTGTGTCCAAGATGGCTCTCTTGCGTCTGATAAAATGATTTCCATGCACTTTCCGTAATAATCTTTGCTCGTATTGTTCCGTTATAGTTATCTCGGAGGTGAAAGCAGTGTAAGAGAATTTTCATTAGGATGTCAACAATTTCTGTCGTACCAAAGGATGTTGGTAATTCCAAGCCAAACGTGGCTGATGAATTCTTCACGATAGTTTCTGCCAGGAGAAGTTATATTAAACATGCACCGATTCTTCTGACCGGTCCGGAGAGTGAGGGAGGGGATCGGTCGGTTCCGCCCGGAAATGTAATACGGTTTTGTCTTCAGAGGAAAGAGTATTCCGCCTCTCTTATTGATTTCAAAATCTCTGTGAGTCCATGAGTGGATGCAATTTATGATAAGTCAAGATTGTGTAAGAGATAGTTTGACCAAGGCGTAAATCATTGATGCTGTTGCGGCTTCTGCATCACTTCAAATTAAGAAAGACATCCCGGGCTTGGTTGCTTTCATCTCCAAGTGGTGTCCGGATACTCACACGGCCATATGCAGGTGGGGAGAAATGACTATATCCTTAGAAAGTGTGGCCATCCTATTGAATCTTCCCATGATAGGAAACCTTAACATCAAGCTGTCAGATGATGAAGACAAAATACGTATTGCCCTGGTTGCGAAGTCGAAAGGGTTTGTTCGGAAAGAGAACGAGATGAAGTGTTTCTATATCTGGTGGATGTCTCAATGGTTTCCCGATGAGTTGGCACCGGATCAAAAGAATAGTACACTCCATGTCGCGGCATTCTTGGCTCTTTGGTTGTCCCGGGATGTTTTCGATGATGGCTCTGGTAAAAAGGAGATATAAGATTTGCGAAAGGAGTCGCTCTCCCCATTGGTGGCTTGTTTCTTGGTTCTCTGTACACGCACTTGGATCATCTGGCTATGGACATGCGCGCTTCAAATGGTTACATGAAAGTGGACTCGTATGTTCACGTTGCTTTTCTCCAGGCATGGCTATGGGAGCATTTTGAAAATACGCTCCTAAACCGTTGGCTTCACCATCCGCACCTTGGGGTGGCTCGAGAATACTTATTTGGTCGAATAGGCGTCCAAGAGCTGGCTCAAACCTGGCTGATTTCCTCTATACTTCGTGCGCTGTTAATTTTCGTCCATGGGCCCCAATGTGTACATCCATAGTCCAGGTTAATACTTTTGCTTCTGCTCCAAATATGTCTTTGATTTCCGACGAAGGGAACCTGGGCGTCGGCGAAGTTGTATTCATGTGAAGTTGTACGTCTGGTTATATAACATCTTTCTTCTGAGGATCGTGTCAGGCAGTCTCCTACAATATCGATCGGGCATCTCGGCATATGGGTTTCGACCAAGGGATCCCTCTCGTTCGTCAGCTGGTAACTCCAGAGGACTCACTTCTGGACGTTCTCGATGCTAGTGTTCTTGTGCCTGGAAAAAGTCTCCCTTTCTTGATTTCGGAACGAAATCCTTCGACTACTTCCAAGTACAACACGTTCTGGCAGAATGAATTCCTTGTCATTCAGGAATTTGTGAATTCCGTAGTGGAAAACACCCGTGGTAGGCCCTCTGCCGCGATTTTATCAAAGCATCCATTGTTGAGGGATACTTCTTTAGCCAAAAGAAAATCTATCGGTCCGGACGCGGACAGTCCCCAAGCGAAGGAGCGAAGGTCTAAAAATCGTGCAGGCGGTTTCCAGTCAGGTTCCGCAGCGCTACCGACTTTTAGTTCTTCCAATATGCGGGTACGTATGATTTTCCTATTGACTTTAGTTAGATCGTGCATATCCTTGTTTTCCTTTCTGAGTATCCGCCTTTGCATCTCGTCCAGGGTCTCGGCAGTGTGAATGCCTTTACCAAGCTTGCGAGTTATCAGAAAATGACCCTTCCCGAGATGGAGGGTGGCGGTGCTGAGCTTGTCCACGGCGATGGAGAACCCAAGAAGGATGAAAGCTCGAGTCCAGAGATGGCGAGAGTAGTTCTTTCCGATAGTAGTCTTGAATCTTCCTCCCGTCGGTCCGAAAGCGAATCGGTGAGTCTTCTTTTTTCTTCTTCTTCCTTTTTTTTTTTTTTTTTTTTTTTTTTTTTTTGAAGAGTGTCTAAGCCGTGATGTCACAGAGCGAAGCCGGTTCTGAAGATGAACTTGAGACGGAAGCTGGTGGAGACATGGCTTCATCTCCAGCCGTGTCAGCCAAACCTGGTGGCTTTGAAACATAGGTCGATAAAGATGGAAGCGTCGTTGTGACTCAGACAACGGGGATTGCTCATGTGAATGTTGGCGCAATTGTTGTTAGGAATCCTTTGTCAGTTACTGATGCAGTCGCATGCGCCACCTTTGTTCCTCCATACCCGGTTCCTTATCCGGGTCACGTGTTGATTGGGGATTTAGCGTACCCACTAAACACGCGGCATTATACACCAAGATATGGGAAAAATATGGTCATATTGCCACGACCAAGAAAATTACTAGCCGATACGCGCTGGTCAAGCGTGTAGAGGAAGCCTTGTCTTCGATTGACGACATGCGCAACGTGTCTGGTCACACGGTTTCTAGGGATGTAATCTCAAGCTGGAGGTTCCATCACGATATGTGCATAAAGTTCGAGTTCAATGCTCCTTGGTTAGATGACGGTCTCTCTGAGGTCGAAAAGCTGCTGGTCGAAAACAGTCGAAGGTCCTTATGAGACATGGTGAAGAAGCGAGAAGCGGACTTCAAAAAATTGTGCGGGCAGTGAAGTTGAAAAGGGCGGCTCTCCGAGCACGAGGGAGGCCTTTGCTAAGAGGATCAAGCCGTTGTTGGAAAACTTTCCTTGAATACATTTCTGTCTTTTGAACTTCTTATTTTTAGATTTTTTTTTTCCGAAAGGCAAATGGAACGCCTGGCTTATGGTTTTGATTTTCTGGATTTTTGGGTTGATAGACAAGTGTTACCTATGAGGGTTTTGGATTATTATTCTGGATGAACTGTTTTAGGATGATGCCGTTTTTGGTTATGATTGGAAGTAACACAAACATCCCAGGGAAGATATGGAAACATGAACGTTGGGTGTCGGTAGATGACATGGGATGAAGTATAACATGGCTATCGGTTTTATCATTCCCGTGAAAACTTGAAATAGTAAACCATGTATTTTTTTTCTAGGCAAGACTTACTCGGTTTTTTGGATCTGCTAACGAGTCAGGTGCAAGTACGACTTTCGTGGGAAACACCGCGATTGTGGAAAGTCCCCAGTCGTCCCTGAGTCACTTGATGATCGAGTCGTCGATTACTGAGCGGATCGTTTCGCTTTTAACCTCTGGGAAGTCCCCGGTCGCCCATTGCCGCATCAAGACTGGTTGGATCGTTCGCTTTTAAACTCTAGGCAGTCCCAGTCATCCCTTGCCGTGTCAAGACTGATAATCGGGTTATCCAGTAACCGAGTCGTCGATCCCTCGAGCGGATCGTGCGCCTACCGTCTTGATGTCTGGGTCGAAGCATGAAATCGATGGTCGAAAATTGACATTGTAACCGAAAGATCAATCTCCCACTGTGGTCGCCAATTTTTTGTGGGTGAAAATGGTTTCTGCTAATTTCAGTAATTTCGGTGTGTCGGTGAGAAACGGATTTAAACCCTAAACAATGTACTGCAATGGAGTACTTTAGATTCGAGAGATCAATCTGTACAAGTCCGGCCTAAACAAGGAAATGGCCGTTCCAGACTTTCTTCGGTCACAAAGTGGAGGAGAATGGGTTGGTTTTGGGGAGGGAAGCAAGGAAAGTGATGAGACCAGAATAGTTGATTCTGTAAGAGTAGTTGTGTTACTGTGACTTGTATCAGAAAAGTGGGAAGGCTAACAAATGGTAAGCTAGCAAGTATTTTCTGAGTGTTGTATATTCCCGAATGAACTCGTTGTTCGGTGGAAATAGGTAAGACCTATTTATACAAGTCGAAGTGAAACGTACTCTGGTCTCATTAAGGAATGGAAAAATGGGTGAATAAATGGGAGGAGGTGGTAACGTTAACGCATGGAATTGATGTTCCATAAAACCGTTAACGCATGGAATTGATGTTCCATAAAACCGTTAACGCATGGAATTGATGTTCCATAAAAAGAACGTTTCACCATTAACTCCCTGTATTTACTAACCGCCTCATCCTTATGACACTTCCTTATGACGGGCGTAGTGTACGCATGTAGCGCTATAAACCGCCAAACCAATACCCAAAGAGGATCCCCGGTTTGTGATATGTGTTGATGTCTCGAATATTTTTGTGGAAAACATGTAGCATATTGTTGTTGCTGGCAAGTCGCACCGGGAGACTTGCTAGCTTGGTGACCTTCGGACGGTCGAGATTTTGCATCTCAAGAGGAAAGATAGCCATTGATCGTTGCACGCTTTCGTTTTGGTAGCCGCGTAGGGAAGGCCAGCATGGTGGCGCGGTTAGGTTGGCATGGCATGGCATGGTTTGGCGTGGGAAAACTTAGGTTTTCGGTCCAAAGGTTACCATGCATCGTCTGGTAACCTTGGATGGCTAGGATTTGCTCCTGGGATTGAAGGGGGATCATAGATCGTCGCGCGCCTTCGTTTTTGGTAGCCGCGTAGGGAAGGCCAGCATGGTGGCGCGGCTAGGTTGGCATGGCATGGTTTGGCGTGGCCAAACTTAGGTTTTCGGGCCAAAGGTTACCATGCGTCGTCTGGTAACCTCGGATGGATAGGATTTGCTCCTAGGAATAAAGGGGGACCGTTGATCGTCGCACGCCTTCATTTTTGGTAGCCGCGTAGGGAAGGCCAGCATGGTGGCGCGGCTAGGTTGGCATGACGTTGGCATGGCATGGTTTGGCGTGGCCAAACTTAGGTTTTCTGGCCAAAGGTTACCATGCGTTGTCTGGTAACCTTGGATGGCTAGGATTTTATCCACGGGATTGAAAGGGGACCGTTGATCGTCGTACGCCTTCATTTTTTTGGTAGGCAAGTAGGGAAGGCCAACATGGTGGCGCGGCTAGGTTGGCATGCCTTTGGCATGGCATGGTTTGGCGTGGCCAAACTTAGGTTTCGGGCCAAAGGTTACCATGCGTTGTCTGGTAACCTTAGATGGCTAGGATTTTCTCCTGGGATTGAAGGGGGGCCATTGATCGTCGCACGCCTTCGTTTTGGTAGCCGCGCAGGGAAGGCCAGCATGGTGGCACGGCTAGGTGCGTTTGGCATGGTGGGGCCAAGGTCTTAGCTTGCCGTTGGCACATGGTGCGGCTAGCACGGCTAGGGCCAAGGCAAGGTGCGGTTTGTCTTGTCATGGTGGAGCAAAGGGTTTGGCATGCCGTTGGCACATGGTTCGACTAGCATGGCTAGGGCCAAGGCAAGGTACGGTTTGGCTTGGCATGGTGGGTCCAAGGGTTTGGCGTGAATGGCTTGGCATGGCGGGGCCAAGGGCTTGGCATGCCATGGGCGCATGGTGTGGCTAGCATGGCTAGGGCCAAGGCAAGGTGCGGTTTGGCTCGGCATGGTGGGGCCAAGGGTTTGGCTTGCCGTTGGCACATGGCACAACTAGCATGGCTAGGGCCAATGGCTTGGCATGCCATGGGCACATGGTGCGGCTAGCATGGCTAGGGCCAAGGCAAGGTGCGGTTTGGCTTGGCATGGTGGGGCCAAGGGTTTGGCATGCCGTTGGCACATGGCGCGGCTAGCATGGCTAGGGCCAAGGCAAGGTGCGGTTTGGCTTGGCATGGTGGGGCCAAGGGTTTGGCATGCCGTTGGCACATGGTGCGGCTAGCATTGATAGGGCCAAGACAAGGTGCGGTTTGGTTTGGCATGTGGGGCCAAGGGTTTGGTATGTGCAGCTAGCATGGTTGGCATGCCTTGGCGCGGTAGGTGTGGCTGGCATGGTTTGCCATTGGCACAGGGGTGCGGCTAGCATGGTTGGCATGCCTTGCGCGGTGGGTGTGGCTGGCACGGTTTGCCATTGGCACAAGGGTGCGGCTAGCATGGTTGGCATGCCTTGGCGCGGTGGGTGTGGCTGGCACGGTTTTCCATTGACACAAGGGTGCGGCTAGCATGGTTGGCATGCCCTGGCGCGGTGGGTGTGGATGGCACGGTTTGCCATTGGCACAAGGGTGCGGCTAGCATGGTTGGCATGCCTTGGTGCGGTGGGTGTGGCTGGCACGGTTTGCCATTGGCACAAGGGTGCGGCTAGCATGGTTGGCATGCCTTGGCGCGGTGGTTGTGGCTGGCACGGTTTGCCATTGACACAAGGGTGCGGCTAGCATGGTTGGCATGCCTTGGCGCGGTGGGTGTGGCTGGCACGGTTTTCCATTGGCACAAGGGTGCGGCTAGCATGGTTGGCATGCCTTGGCGCGGTGGGTGTGGCTGGCACGGTCTGCCATTGGCGCAGGTGGCGTGGGAATTAGGGTTTTGTCCTATCGAAACCCTAATTAGTAATTAATTAGAAAAAAGGTACCCTGGTAATTTTCTCGCAGACATATTAAAGGGTTCAATAAATGCGTTCAAGTCCTGAGACGTCACTGTCTGGCTAGGGTTTTACGATTTTAACCCTAAGCTAAAAACCACCATCAACACCTTGAAAATGCTGCTGTTGACATTATAATAACAAAGCTAATACTCCCCCTAAGGAAGATAGGTAGATATTCAATCCGCACGTCTTTGTTATACCAATTCATATGATATGTTACTCCCCCTTAGTATGTGCTTTCACTCTTTCGTTTAGATAAAACGTTTAAGCACCAATGTTCTTTTCCTTAGCGATACCAATCAATATAAAATCAATGCCAATGTCACTTGTTTACTCCATATATTTCTCCCCCTTTTTGTCATAAAATGACAAAGAAACGAAAAAAAATAAAGGACAACATGAAAAGAATCTTACAAATCTCGAAATAGACTTGCAACCTGTAGAGTTAGGCACGAGGGTTCCACAAACCATGTTCTGATAACCAATATCAAAACCGAAACTACAAGTAGTTTCATTTTGATATGTTACCAAGGAAACAATTGTCCGAAACAATTTTTCCATTCTAGTTAAGCAAACCAAAAATCAACTAAGCACCTTAGTCCCTTTGCTAAACCGATTGTACAAAAACAATCGCTTAATTCTATAAGACCAAAATAAAGATAACTCTATTTTTCTCATCAGGTTCTAATCATCCATAAACTTAGACCTTTCAATTTTAAACAAGACAAGTACTAGGTTAGTTAACTAGCATTTCTTGTTAAGGCATTCGATTAGACTTGAATGACCGAGACCTCACTTCGATAAGTCTAACTAAGATCAGAATTAACTTAGTTTCTCTTATCCGGAATCGAATTGGACTAAACAACTCATCCCGTAAACCTTTTATTTCGTTAAGCCATAAATAATTCATACAAACCAAATATATCAACTTGCATAATTATTCACCTCAACCGGAAGCAATTGAAACAACATAGACATTAAAAGCACCGCAATTGCACCGAAATTTTGTAAGCCTAAACAATTGATACCACACAATAAAGCAAGATAACAATAGTTTTTCTTAACCGGAACCAATTGAATCACACATACATCCATACACACATAATGGAATAAACATCAATTGTACCGAAATTTTGTTAAGCAAAAGCAATAAATATATATAAATAAACTCATGCTTTTCTTAAACAGGAAAACAATTAACTAACGACATTGTTACCTCAAATTTCACATCCACTTCTCCAATATGATTGCATCTTCGTCCAGGGAGAATTGATATCGAAATATCATCATGTTGTCATCCTTATGCAAAAAAAAAAATAATAACAACAACCAACCTTTACCAGAGAAAGGTTGAAAATCAGTTTTAACAATTGCAAGCAAAAGTTGAAAACCGTCGAAACACATATGCTTTTATGCTAAACCAAAACCGATTCAACATATTGTGACTTTTTCACATATTGTTTTGAACCCCTCACGATTCTTTGATAAAGCCTACCAACATGGGATAGAACTTAATCCTGCAAAATCAAAAAGTCACCCAAACCACAAGGGTTCACAACATATGAGATCGAATATTAAGATAGTAAAACCGAAATCAAACATCCCATAAACATAGATAGCAATAAGATAAAAGCATTCAAGCACGAGGCTATATGGCGAAAACTATCACAAGAAAAATTATAAATCAAATAATTTTATTCATAATAGTTTTATTTTTCATAATAGACCAATACAATCATTGAAAGAAATCAAAAATTGATGTCTATTTTTATAGATTAAGTATTACAGCATATAACTTAATCTCTAACAACCTTTAGAAAGGTGATTTTCAAAGATCATCTTCAATTTCCTCAAATTTTTCAGGGATCTTCATCAACAACATCTCGTGATATCTCGGATTACGCACACGTACCTTGGTTATGTTCGAGGCTAAAGCATTAACCTTTCGATTAATATCCGAGCATACTCTCTATTACCGATTCCAAGTTTAATCAGTTTTCTTTGGTTACGGATAACGGTTCTTAGTAATGCTGCTGTCTATGATGAGTTTCAATGGCAGTGCGAGGAGGACTTTGACGTAGATTGATAATATCAACCTTAGCATCCAAGCTATTTTGAACAAGGAGATGAGTCACATCTTCTTTTTCATTATCGGTATTTTCACACAGATTTCTTGAAGGTATTATCAAGATGAACACTTTCCTTAGAAGTCATTCCACTCAAGGCTTTGAAGTTGTGCTTGAGATCGGTTTGAGAATACATCCTTTTGTATAAGTTCTCAGACAAGTTGAGTACATATACTTGAAATACCTTTAACACATTCCAAACATAGATATCAGCCTTAAATAAATAATTCTGACAAGATTTGAAAATAATTTTCGTATCTAATGTGTTACAGAAATACAACATTCTCCAAAAACGGTTTTAAGAGATACTTCAAATGACTACACAAATCCTTTTTACACAAGTTCTTTGTAAGACAACCTTTCTACAAATAAGAATGATTAAAGTATTCGTAAGGTAAATTGTGTATTCTCTCTATCTTGAATAAGAGAAATTTATAGGATTCAGATTGCCCAGGTACATGTGCTTCCTTATATCCGAAGATTGGGCATTGTAAGGATGCACACTCTAATACGATTAAGTATTAGGATGAGGAACTCCCTCATCAAATACCTTTAAAGGAGATTCTTTCTCCTTTGTCTTAGGAGCATTAACATGTTCCTTTTCTTGGGTTTTGAACCCATCCTCTTTGTTAGGAAAATTACGAGATGCAATATCCTTGATTATATCTTGTGCCCAGGATGGTATGTTCTTTGAACTTGAACCCGTGTGGTCTAGATTTGCCAGTCGACAGTTTACTAATGTCTCTTGTTCAAGACGTTCTATATGTCCTCTTAAGGTATTCATTCCTTGTTGGAAATGTTTTTCTAAACATCATTCGAGATATACCTCTTGACATGTTACAGTAAGAAGCTTCTCAATAAGGACCTTATTCCTTATCTGTGAATGTTCTAGCGATTGAGTAAGAATTTCACACAATACAACAACGAAGTATGTTACTTGATAAAAAGGTTCGGACTTAACCAAACACAATAGGATTCACTTATCAAGTAAATAGGAATTAACATTTGTGTGATTTACTTTAATTATAATAAAATAATTATAATGCGGAAATATAAAGTAAATGACACAACAAGATTTTTTTAACGAGGAAACCGCAAATGTAGAAAAACCCCGGGACCTTGCCCAGAATTGAATACTCTCAGGATTAAGCCGCTACACAAAATTAAACCTAACTTCGTATAGTTGAGACCAAGCAAATAAACCTATAGTTTACCTAGTTTCGTCTGTATTCCCACGCCTTCGACCTAAGTCACGTACTTGGAACAGTTCTTTTGGTTTGTATTCCAAACAGTAAAGGAACAACAAATCTGTTTGGTATCAACTCTCTTCAACCAAGTGATGTGAGTCGTACAAAGGATCTTCTGTTTATCTTAACATAAACACCTTCGTCAGGTCCTTAGATCTATCTTATGTTCAATTACCGAAGTAATCGTTTAAGATTAAACCAACAACACTCTTAATCCAAAGAATTGTGTTGATGCCGATCTACTCAATTAATCAATCCAATCTATCACAAGGATAAACCGATTATTAATTGGATCCCTCATTTTACGAAACAAGTATTGTGCACACCAAAGATTATGAACCCACAAATCGAAATCTTCAATATCTTCTTTGTCTTCAAATCTTCTTAGATCTTCAATAAACACTGCACACAATCACTTGAATCTCTTGTGATCAATCACTCGGAGGCAGAGTGCAGTAACAATGGATTATCATAAGATCGTCTTTAGAACTAACAACGATCTAAAGATCCATGTCGAAACTCTGAACTAGTTTGAGTGAATCTTATATCAGAAGAGAAGATTCTCAAGCATAAACAAACTAGGTGCAATCAAATTTCAACCACGGTTAGTCAATCAAATCAATGAAAATAAATGAAAATAAATGAAAATAAACCGCAATTATCTAGTTTCCCACCAACGGTACTAATAGAGCTTCTCAATCCCAAAGAAGACTTTAAACTGAGCGGCCGTAAGAGATTTCTCCTGATTAGGTTACTCTCCTCTCCGAATAGGCGGATTCACCGATGTGACACAACAAGAGGTAGTTTCAACATTACGAAGGATTAGTTTGCTAGAAAGGCAAACTTCAAGTATTTATAGACAAGGAAGTTTGGACACCAAGGAATTTCCAAAACCGAAAATATTCTCAAGATATTCATTAAAGCACAAATTCGGTTTCCATAATTCCTGGAAATGCTCTGTCCAAAAATAATGATCGAAATCTCTCAGAAAATCTCTAATTAGTAAATGCACATTACTAATTCTTATTTTCCTAAAAATGAAGTTAATAACCTTAATTAAAATATTCTTAACTTATTTATGTTTCGATCCTGGGATTCTCTTCCCTTAGCTATTAAGGAATAACTTTGAACAATTAAATAATAAACATTCATAGCACGTGTTCAAAGTATGTCGACATCTTAACTTTGTAAGTTCTCTTTCACACTTACAACCTTGAAACCGATTTGCCACACTTCCAAACAAGTTTATAATTGGTTCATCTGACTTTCAAGAACTATGCGATTGATCAAATAACATTCAATCACAAATCATGGGTTTAACGGTTCTACCAAAACAAGTTTCGGTTTTACCTTCCATGTGAGTATTGTGCATAGTCACACTAGCGTTCCAAAATTTGGTTGACTAGGTACTAGGATCGGTTCCCCACATATTTATGGTATCTAACTTATATGTGTTGCACATGTCCATAGGTTCGGTTCCCCTTTGCCTAAAAACGTGTTGCACATGTCCATAGGATCGGTTCCCTTTCTGCTATAAACCTTGCTGCACCTCATACAAGGATCGGTTCCCCTTTGTGTACTACACCTCTTTCTAGGATCGGTTCCCCTTTCCCATATTTGGTCAGACATAAAATCACAAACCCGATCATACCATCTCAGGTGATTACTTAAGATCGGTTTCACTAATAAAAGTCATACCAATACATAAGTCAGGCCTTTGTGAATAGTTTTACCAAGAACACAACAAGTCATGAACGGTTATACTAAATCACACATATTGTATGTTCACAAGATATGCAATGAATAACAATCCCAATAACGCCTGGCGATTTCCTTTTCGATTCACAAACAAGTTTATGAACTTACTTCCTTAGAACACATGTAAAACATTATTCCCTAGGATGAAATCCTCACCTCATACCCATACATAATCACAATAGCATTCAAATGATTATGGCGATGTCTTATCTACAAAGTTTAATGGTTAAGCAATAAACCTCGTATTGTATTCCTTAATACTATGTCTATCTAGAGTTCAAATAAGCTTCGCAGTTTTGTTTTTAATATGCACGAATTGAAATATACGTTAGGGAATGAAACAATTCAAGTCAAATATCACTAACCTCAAGTGGAAGGATGATTGTTGTCGTTGTAGCTCCTTGCTTCTTCACATCTTCAAGTCTTCGCAATACTTGTAGAGTCTCATTATCCTAATACTTTCAAGCTAACCTATAAAAAGTTGACTCTAGTACATAATCAAGCGACTCTTAACATGAGTTTTGATTCACTAAAATATGACAACCAAACTTGACATACCAACGTTTGGTGGGTTCAACCGAGCTATGCTCTAACACTAACTACAAGTGCACAGTGTCCTTATGTAACACAGGGCAAGCACAGGTCAATCCTCAGGGACAAGGTGGGTGTAGAGTTGAAGTTATGGTCTCACTACAACTGACTTAGAACAAAATTAACCAAAAAGGGGGTTTTATTGCCACGATCTTGCTAGATGATGGTAGTATTTGAAATAACAAAAATGAAAGCAAAGAGTAATCTACAAGCGGATAAATAAGGTGCTAGGGCAGTCGAATCCACCGCTTAACCTACATTAAGTCAATTCAGTCTCAATACTATTCTTGTCCCTTATAATGGACACCGGTGGTATTCCGCTTATCCAGGGCAGTTTCGGAGGACGGTTTAGTGTCACTAAGATGATTCCTAATCTTAGTATTAGCTGCCCTCTCACAAAACATCTAAATACAATGGATACATGGCATACACTGTGAGAGCAAAATGCTGAAGGCTCATATTATATTTATCCAAAACATTATAACACAACAAGAACAATATCAATACATGAACCAAACTTAGCAATAGATTAATGGTTTCATCTAAACCCTAACTATGAAATTAGAACATCATGGAGATAATAAAATCAAACATGAACTACTGCTTGGTGTACCGGCTAATCCGGGCATGAATTTTACATCACACTTCCTTCTCTATTTATACACAATTTTCACTCAATCACTTAGAATTTGATAATTAGAGAATACCCACTCACCAAAGATGTTTTCAGAACAAACCCTTACACCAAAACAAACCTGCAACTCTTGATTTGATGTTTACTTTAGCTATTGAAGATAACCCTAACTATATCTCTCTCAATCCTAGCTTATAGGGTTACTGTTCTTGACAAGAGAAAAGATAAGATTGAGAGAGATAGAAATTAAGAGTCTAATTGCATAGGGTGGCTGGTAGAGTAGTTGAGCTTAGTGGTTGTCGGGGATGGAAGTGATTGATGGAGAGATAGAAGTGACCGATTTTCAGAAGCTCTAAGGAAGAAGAAAGTGAAGTGAAGGTGTTGTTTGGTTCTGCTCTATTAAGAGATGAATAACAAGTGCTTCGGTGTTGGGCGGAAGCAGCAAATGTCGATGTACCCATGTAGATTCATTGGATGCTCATCAGCTACATCAAATCTTACGGCTCAGGATGGAGACGGTTTGGGTCTTGGATCTTGGGTTTTCATCTCTTAGAAGATCTTCTTCTAGGCCCATACCTTCTTCAAAGCTAATGTCTCAAGCCCACACCTAGTTTTGAGTCTTGCAAACAACATAATTAACTTGCGTATGAGGTGCAAACAATACTCTTCACTGCTTTCTAGCGAAAGCTTTGTTGTCTCTGTTTCATCGCCTCTACTTTTATGCTCTTTTGACTTCTCCATTTATCCAAGCTTTATTTATTACCTAAAAACAAAAAATTAATTAGTATAAATATATATTCTTGAAAACAATGAAAACACAGAATTTGGGATGATATATGATTTTAAAGCGCAAAAGTTGAGTTAAATGCCAATAGAAAGGTGTAGAAATATGCAATATTTGACACTCATCATTACTGTGAATTTTTGATATGTTGTATATTATTGATTCATGTATGTCCTTGTAAAGTTTGAAGATGATCAGATAAAGTTATCATCACCATGGAACATATAATGTTATATGGCTGCAGTTAACTTGTTTGCATAGATGCTTGAAAGAAATTCATGTTGTTAAGCCATGATTGCTTGTGTTGTTTGTGAAATTGATTTATAAAAGGAAATGAGTTCATTTTTTACCGTTATATGGAACATGTTTCATGCTAACGGCGGATAATGATCCCCGAGAGTTAAATGGGTAATGATCCCCATGGGAACTTGTGTTTCCCGACCATCGATGGCGGCTGTCCGTGCCGGTAAACGATAGGTAGATGTACGAACCAAGGTTTTCGTACCGTGAATGAAACGGGTAATGATCCCCGAGAGAAGATGGGTATGATCCCCATAGGAACTTTTGTTCCTGACCATCGATGGAGGCTGTCCATGCCGATAAATGATAGGTGTGTGTACGAACCAAGGTTTTCATACCGTGAACTCATGGTTTCTCTGTGACTATATTAATACGTGAATAGATGTGTTGAATCATTGATGAATGACTTTTTGACAATTATTTTGGTATTGTAAACTCATGGTTTGTTAGTGACAATATTGATTTTGTGAATCTTATGTTGAAATCTCTATTGAATGATTTGTGGAAATCTATAAGGTTTTATGAACTCAAGCATTGAAATACGAATTGAAGTATTTGTATGAAATCTAAGTTAAATGATTGTTGAAAATATTATTAGTGTTATAAACTCATGTGTGAGATCTAATTGGATAAATTGTTTAAATATTATTAGTATTGTGAAGTCTGTTTTGAAATCTTAATTCGGTGATTTGTTAGAAACAATAATGGTATTATGAATTCATGACTAACCAAATGCATTAGATGATTCGTTGAAAATAATACTTGTGTGGTTATCTTGTTGGTTCAATATGTGTATCATTGATTGCTCGAAATCATTCCGTATACCCATGTTGTATGTTGCTTGACTCATTGATATTGTTATGCATGTTTGAAATTGGGAATGCATTCTACTGAGCTGCCATCTCACCCCAATTGACATTTTTTTTACAGATTTTAATTAATGGTGGAATTGGAACTTAGAAGTTAGTTAAATTGACGATTACGTTGTTTATCTTATAATTGTTGAAGTGTAATTATTTATCTAAATATTATTTGGTTAATGTTGTAATAGTGAATTTATAATACTCAATTTATGTATTTAAAAGTTAAATTGTGCTTGGTGAAATAAATATATATAATAAAATATATGCATAAGTCTCTTTTTGACACGTAACGCTTCGAGTTCGGATCTACATACGGGTTTGACCCAGGTCCGGAACTCGGGGTGTTACAACTATCTTCTCTAATATTGCTCGAGATTTAATCTTCGATAGGTAAGATAAAAAGTAGTCACAAACATCTTCGTCTCATGTGATTCCACAATATCTTGTTTCGCTACCATACAGTTAAGATTATTGTGACGTGATTGATATTACTTGGCTGTTCTTCGGGAATATAAGTCCGGTGTATCAATTGGTTCATGTTCCAAAAGACGGAACAAAACTCGTAGGTATTTCTGTGGGAGATAGATTTATCTATTCAATAGACTTTTCTGTGTGAGAGAGATTGGTTTATCAAGTCTTCGACTTTGGGTCGTAGCAACTCTTAGTTGTGGGTGAGATCAGTTAAGGGAATCAAGTGCGCAGAATCCAGCGTGGTTCTAGGCGTAAGGAACACGACTGTACCTTGATCGGTGTGAGATTGGTTAGGGCTCAAATACATTCAGTCAAAGTTAACTTGCGGTAGGCTAGTGTACGTAGCGGCTTAATACGGCGTGGTGTTCAAATCGGACTAGGTCCGGGGTTTTACGCATTTGCGGTTTCCTCGTTAACAAAATTTAAGGTATGCGTGTTATTTCTTTTCCGCATTATATTTTCTATATAATTGAAATATCACGAGGTTGTGCGTAAGTTCAATCAACTAGAGAATCCGACCTTTGGTTGTTGATTGAATTGATTGACACTTGGATCTTTGGTTTTGATACCGAGTCAAGTTGTTTCTTATAATAATCGGGCTCACGGATTTCTATCTGTTTGATTTATTGATTACATTAAGAAACAAAGATACAACTCTTGGATATATTTCCATACAAATTGCCTAAACGAAATATTGGGTGTGGTTGTTAGACCCCGGTTTTTCAACGCGTGAGATCATTAGGATTTGAAAGGAGGTGGAATATTATGTTCGAGCGTTGAAGCATTTCCTTAACAAAAATAGAAACTCAACAAATGTAAACGACTTTCCTAAACTCGAAAGGGTGTTTATCTTATAGTTCTTTGGGTTAAACGTTCTTTCCAAACTCAAATATTGTTTTTCATATTGGTTGGCTTGAGGCGTTAGAAGATCTTGACAAAACATCAAATTATGATTGGGGCTCTGCAATTTTAGCAAAAATGTATTGTGGGTTGGATCAAGCGTCCATAGGTACAACTAACTTCACTGGTTTTTGGGGGCATTATAGAGGTAAATATCCAAATTATTTTTAAATTTAAATAATTAATTTATTTTATTTAAAGAAATAAAAAATGTTACATCATTAATTATTCCTCAATAGAATCGTACAAAATTTTAGTTGGTAGCCTAGCAACAAGCTGAGCACCAACACGCTTCTGAATAGCAACACCTAATCTATAGAAAAGAAATTTACCTACACCACTACTGACATCATTACTAACTAGACAATTTTTCAATCTCTTAAAAAAACACACAGTATCATCACCAAGTTCCCCCAGCGTGGTAAATGCTAGGACACCCAAACCATAACCATGCGAAATACATTGATCTAAGTATTTGTTACGTTTGTGTGAAACAACATTTGAAATAGCTTGGCCCGGGACAAAAGCACGGATACCTTCACCCGTGAAGGGTGAGACTCCTGTAACATCCATACAAACATCTTGGCCATTCTCCCAATTAAGAACAAGAATGTCAGCAGGGCGCAAGTCTCTATTACCGTCAGACAAAAACCCAAGGGATGCTTCTTTACGCGCGGGCACACCAGCTTTGTAACAGATGTCAGCGATTACGTCACGTACCAGATCATGACGAAACTTGAGCCCAACATCCTTGGCACAGTGAAGAGCGTCGTCACCGAAAATATCCATGGGTCGAATGCCAAGACGGTAGGAAAAAACAGCTCGAAACTGTCTTGGTCCAAGGCATTGATTCAGACCACTAATGGGTAATCTTGAGCATGCTTAACACGGTTGCACTGCCACAAAATTGAATCTCTTGCAGACATTGAAAATTGGTTTGTGATTTGCTTCTGAACTGCGTCGAAATAAGTGACTGCCAGGGAGTGCATAAAAGGGGGGGGAGTATCATCAACACAATAATTAGAAGGTAACCCACATACCTGGATGAAGTTCTGAAGAGACGACCGATAAGCAGATAACCTTTGTCTGAAGAGAATAAATTACCAAGAATCACCTTTGCACCGAAACCGTTTGACTCTGAGAAGCCAGGTATAACAATAGTTACGGGTGTCTGCCATAGTGTAAATGCCAAATCCACCTTCCTTGATGGGAATAGTAGCAAGACGCTGTTGCAAAGGTCAAAATATTAAATGTATATTAAGTCAAATAATTAAATAATTATTTTGAACAAATGCATATTAAGTCAAAATACTAAATTATGGAGTAATTTGCAGTATTTGTGGTATACCTACTTAGTGTTGGTAAACCAATTCTTAAAGACACAATACCCATAGATTTTCAATCATGAACATGTACCTCACGACCAACTGGGCGAAGGACTGGCATCGACGCCTCGGTTTCAGTTTTGTTCATAGGTTTCAACAGATGACTCAGAGCCACGGGAATGTTGTTGCTCACCCTTACATTAATTTTCATGAGTATCGTCTTAATGTTGTAGAACGTATTCTTGATTATTCTCTCCAGTAGAGTTGTTTTTACACTCGAGAAATGGATATATGGGTTTGGTACACAGGAGAAAGGCGATGTACCGAGTTACAAGGTATATATGCAATTGCAATTAACCCGCCACCACAGATGCAAACCTCTGCATCAGATTTTGATTGGCTGAGAATAATCCCGTGGTAGAGGTATGAAAAAAATACAAAGAGGAATATTAGTGAAGCGCAGTATGTCAACTAGTACAAGTTGATTGCGAAGCCTGTTATTGGGATACACAACATGCACATCTATGGGTTTGATTTCGGGGTTATCACATATGGCTCATGATGCAAATATCGTTCTCAGCCGACCACCTCCAAAAGAGCTATGCTTTATGGCTTACCCATACGGGTGCAAGTTCTTCATCATCTTCGTCAAATATGCCGAAATCCGTTAGGAGATGCCAAGTATTACTTCACAAGGTGAGCCAACCATGATCCCCATTGTTTCCCAAGCTATGGGCGTGATTATCCTTACTACAATGTGGCTGCGAATGAATAGTTGAAGAGAAAACTTAACAATATGTATTGGCTGAATCGGCAAATGGAGGCTATACACTTGGGTGTGTGTCGGAAATGGCAGACGGAAACAATGTTGGATTGAGTCCAACTGTAAATGCTGGTGGGCGTTCACGAGTCTTAGCTTCTACCAAGATCAACGAGATCATGGCACGAGGTGATACGGTGGTGGGAGAATCACAACTACGAGACAAGTACTTCACCACAAGTACGACAAAATACTTCACCACAAATTGTGCTTGTATCTCAACCTCAAGTAATTGGCGAGATCCTACGCACATTTCGTCATCATTCTCGCCCTTGACCCAAATGATGCTTGCTACCTGCTTTGTTACACCACCACCACAACAACAAACATCTTATATGTTTTGGAGGACCAGATGCTTTCCAATCGCCTAGTGTTCTTCAACCTTTTTTTTCCTCTTATGGAAATTTAGCAAATATGTTGGCAAGTGAGGATATCCCAGGTCTTGGAGAATGGATGACTCCAGGCCCCGAAGATAACAATGAGCGAGTTAAAGAGATTGTAATTTTTAATTCTGCTACATTTGTAATTCTAATTTTAATAAATTAAAAGTATGACGGTTTGATTAAATGAAATTACATATGTTTAAAATTAAGCAAATTAAGCGTTTTACATTATCTTCACTGATGAGAAGTACTAGGTGGAACAACAACTACAAGGAAGCGGCTGAAATGGTTCAACACCTTAAGGATCTCGAAACGAAAAGCCATATTTTTCTATCTTCGCCATTCATCTAAAGATGTTCTTACCATCTCAGCATCAGTTTCACCTCTCAATCTATATCGGCTGGCTTGCATAATTAAAGCTACAAACTCACTTATTTCTTTCTTAATTGTACTAAAACGATTTTTTATGTCGCATATAGCACGACGACTCGGATTGCGGGTGTCCTGCGGAACCCTTCGTGAATAACAGCGAGAAATTCACCCATGGATAATTTGCTAAAGCAAATTTGAGTAAATAAAAAAACATAATTTCTGCAAATAACTTCATCTTCTTCTGCCGGTATACGGAGCTCTTAGAACTAACAAAGGCCGTGACATCTTTCGACAAATTTGTTGAATTGGAGATTTTTTTTAAGCTCGGAGAAGAAGAGTAAAGAGACTAGAGGTGTAGAGAATGTGTGAATTTGGAGTTGAAATGAGGAGTATATATAGAACTCAAAATTCTAGCCGTTGGATGACAAGACTTTTCATCCGTCCAGATTTAGCCGTTGGCGGTTTTGGATCACACGCTGGAGGACTCACTTCAAACGTTGGCGTTTGTGTGAAAAACATGCGGCTTTGAATCTGTGACGCCCCCCAAATCTTAAGCCTGTTTACCTGATAGGATTATAACCTAATTGAAGCATCAAAACTAGATTACCGATCTTAAGAATCATAATTTCAAAAAGTGCTAATAACTAAACCCAAAATCTACGATATTATATAAATGAAAGTCTTCGAGTTCTAAGAATATATTAATGTGTTGTTTACAAAGTAAGAAAGAATACATGTAGTAAATGATATACAACAACACTAGATTCGATAAAGCTCTAAGCTACGAAACAGGTATCTTCGAGCGCTCCATTTCGTCTGATTACTGAAACTGAAGTGGGAACATGTGAGCACATCATCCCAAAAGGGTGCTCAACGGAAACATGTAACTCTCAAGTAATCACTAACATGCTTCACAATTCTAAAAAGAATATAATTTGAAAGAAACAAGAAGAATCTAAACAATCGCAATTTATGCAACATGAAGCGGTGTCACTCTAACATCGCCAAACTCATTGGAGAAGGCAGCCTTGAGAGCAACCCTAATCAATAATAATAACATCGTCCACACAGTGCCCATACAAACCATGATTCAGAATATTACCATCAAGATCAGAAAGTTAGTCAAACAAGTATGATATGCACACGAGTGATTTCCCTCAAATAAAATAATATATATAATATCACAACGGATGAATTACCGCCCTACTAGGTAATATGCAAATGGATGAGTTACCGCCCTACTATATTAATAAGCAATACTATTCAAACGGATGAATTACCGCCCTACTAATGAAATAGATATAATAATATAGCATACGGATGAATTACCGCCCTACTACATAATATTGTCGACGGATGAATTACCGCCTTACTTAACTTAGCTAAGAGCCGTGGGGAAACACAGACACTCCTCGCAGGGAAATATCACAATGCATATCAAACACAAACACATTCATAGCAAACATCGTAAATGCAGATATAACATACATTGCATACAAAGAACACAAAAGCAATACATTAAAGGTACATGAAATCGTGCACACAGATAGTAAAGTCTCATCATGCTCGGAGATAATAGAAAGCTTAATGATTACAAAAAGGTTATAGAGTTCCCACCTGATTTGATGACAAGCCACGCCTACCTTGTCTTCCTCAATCCACCGGTTCGTCCTTGAATCGATCGTTGTTAATATAGACTAACTGTTAATCACACAAGCACTCTAAGAATTTAGCCAATAGGATCACACAATAACCATAGAACAAAATCATACAAGTCTCCAGTTATAGGCTAAGTCAAATAACTAACGGTTCTAGTTTTATTAATGATCCTATAACATGGTATTTAATGTTCTAGACATAAATTAATATCTACTTAACCAAATGGGGTCAAATTGGGTGTCATCGGAAAGCCCTCGACAAGCCCTACAACTTTGCAGAAGGAACCGAAAGCTAATTCGGACCATAAGTGGTCCAAAAACTCAAAATACTAATTCTGGCCTTAAGCCCAAACTCATGGGCCTGACCCGGCACGGCCCACTAGTCCGGCCCGCTACCCATCTGCTGACCCATCGGGTCAACCCACGACCCGACCCGATATTCCGGTCCACTACCCGAACTAGTCTGACTCACATCGAGTCAGATAGGTTAACTGAGTCAGAAGCTGACTAGGTCATCTCCACCACCAAATTCTCGGGAATTATTCTAAGTATTTAGTTCTAAAACTAGCTCGAGAGGTCAACTTCCAGGGTCTCCAGATTATACACTATAAATCTAAATTCAACAAATAATGGCTAGTTAGAATGAAGGGATCATGGTCTACAACTTTTGCGTACTGATGATTTACCAGTTCCTACTCCAACCTATCTAGAATTGCTCATATTTATGGACGGTCGTGACTGTAAACACAGAAGTACAGCTGCGTCAACTACTTTTCTATGAACTAAATCTCACTAGTTACTAAACCAAATGGAACAAACTTCATATGTATAGAACCACCACAGGGTATACTACAATTTGCGTTTATAGAGCTCATACCAGATCGTACTCTAAGGTACCTAGATAAGTCTATATATATAAGGCAGAGAAACACTTAATCACATAAAATAACAAACACTTATTTAAGAACATGAACGATTCTAACTCCTTCTCAACATCTAACTTGAACCCAAAACATATTTAACATAATAGAATCACTTGGAGATGTTACCTTAATTGATACACAAGCCTTTCCATCATCACCATATCCATAATCTTCAAGGATAAATATTATAAGAACAATTCCCTTCCTCCTCTTCTTCCTTCTTCTTCTACTAATACTAATTCCTTAATCTCACTGATTTTTCCACTCATAACCTTCTCCAATCTTTCTAAAACATGAAATTCAATCTCACCCTTACTCTCCTTCCTTTCTCAAATAATTTTCAAACTATACTAACCCTTATTACCACTCCTTATTCCCCTTTGTTTTCTCTATCGATTTTTTTTTTAACTTCTTCCCTCTCTATCAAATGCTTTCTTATCTACTTCCTATAATGAGTCATCTCACTCATTCTCTAAACTCAACACCACCACCTTACAGCAAAAGAGGATAACTTCTCATTTAATTATTTTAAATTGTTAATTAAATTCAAATACACCACCTTTACATCACTTACTATAATTAATCCCCATAGTCAGCTAAGGGCTAACCGTTTTCTAAACATAGGTCCGGTCAAGTCAGGTCAAATAGTTAAGCTCCGGTCAACAGCGAGGTCAAGTCGATCAACGGTCATTTGAAAGGTCAGCGAGTTTGACCAATTTCTTTTCCATCTTCGGGTCTCGTATCTTTATCGTCCGGTAATCGATTTACGCGTTTGAGTAGTCCACTTTGTATAACTTTTCGAGATCTATCTATGAAACTAGTCTCATGTTCAAATTATTATTTTATTAATTTTTTCTACTAATTAATGTTCATATTTAATTAATTACGTGATTACACGGCGTAAATGTCATTTGGCTAGTCAAAATCCATTGACCTACTTGCGGATCCTTACAGAATCACACGCCAGCGAGTTTGGATAACATGCCAGCGTGTTTGGTGCTGCCATGCGGCTGTTGATCAAGCGCGTTTAGTCTACGACCGCACTAAACAAATTCTCAAATTTGTTAGTTTGCCAATCCGTTTTTCAAGTTTGTTGAGTCCATAGTGGAGCAAAATGAACAAATCTTTCCATTGGAACTGCCCTAACATTCAAGTTTAGCAAAAATTTATATAAATAGCAATGCTTCAAATTACATCATTTCCATTGCCAGACCCAGGCAAATACATCATTTTATACTACCCATTGTAGATCATATGTATTCTAAAGAAACCTATTATAGGGGCTCAAGGAAAAGAGTTTTGAGGGCTCCTAAGGATTCAAATATCTTACAATGAAGATAAGGGGACCTAATTTATAAGAAAAATACTAAAATACCCTTAGCCCATTAAATATTGAAAACCTAAAACTAATTTGTTTTCATTCCTCTCCTTTAATTCTTCCATTTTCCTCTTCCCCATCACTTCCATTGCTTATTTCTTCGATTAATCGTCAATTCTCAAAATAATTCATTATCGATTAACACCATTTAATCCACCCGCAATGACTTCAATAAGGTAAAAATCAAAAACCCATCTTATTTAATTGGTTTCAATGCATGGATAAACGGAATCGATCGGGTGGGTTTTTGAAAAAAGCGGTTTTGAAGCTGTCTACGGTTGGGAAATATGAATTTTCCCAAAAGTAGGCGATCTTGCTTGTTTTTCAAAAAATAAGTGATGGGTTTTCTTAGTTTTTTCTTTTTATGATCGTCATCATCATCACGACAGAGAAGAAGAAGAGAGAAAGAAAAATAATAGGTTTTTTTTTATGATCATCATCTTCATCATGATTTATGAATGAAAGGAAATAGAAAAGATAATAAATTTAGTTTTATAATTCATGGAGGGTATTTTAGCCATTACAAAAAATAATTAGATATGGGGTTTTGTTGATTACTATTTCATAATCCGATTTTGTCATTTTGTGAGCCCTCAAAACCAAATGTTTGGAGCCCCTATAATAGGTTTCATTCTAAATAGTATTATGGTAATTTGAACAGAAATCAGGGGTACTCAAGTAATGAAGAAATCCTGATAGATAGGCCTTGGATGAGACGCGCCAAAAACCTCACGTATTTCCGCCACTCCAAGCTTTACTGTTTTACTTTAATGGCTTGTATTTTTTCTTCCGCCACTATTGCACACAGATACAGTACTGTCAATTTCCGCAACACATTTCTCAAAAAATCTTTGATTCCAACCAACTCTTTATTACGCTTTCGTTCTCGAACTTTGAGACAACAAATTTCAGCAATAAAAACAGTTTCCTTCAGAATCCACTGTATTTCTTCTAAAAATTCTTCCCAGGTTCGTAATTGTCTTAAATTTTCTGCTCATTGATTCCTCCTGTAAGTATTTCTCTGGGAAATTTTGATACGTACTTTTTTTGCTGTTGTTGTAGGAATCATTTCCGGCGACGAATGATGTATCCTTCTTTTCGATCTTTTCTCAATTTGGAATCAAGAGATTGGAAAGTGTAATTGCTGTTTTACTGATATTCATTCAAATTTCATCGCCATTACCTTTTAATAATCTGGAATTGGATGAATCGTTCATATCTACTGCAAACGCAGTACTTTATTCACCTGATACTAAGGTTCCAAGAACTGGAGAACTTGCTCTGAGGAAAGCTATTCCAGCTAATCCAAACATGAAAGCTATACAGGTTACTTTGATTCACTAATCTGTCTATGTGATACTTTGGTTAGATCTGAAAGGAAATTCTAACGTTAGTTTTTTTGTTGTTTTGCTTATGTTTCAGGATTCTTTAGAGGAAATCTCATACTTGCTGAGGATACCTCAAAGAAAACCATATGGCACAATGGAGGGTAACGTGAAGAAAGCTATAAAGGTATTATTATTTTCTTCATTTTGATTAATCGAGAAATATGCTGGATATCAGAAAGATTCTAACTATGAGTAAATCAATGGTTAAGTGGTTTTTAGTTGAGAAAGAATCCACCTACAAGTACATCATCATTCCAGCTAGTTTAGGTGTAGTGGTACTATATATCTCTCTTTCATTGTCTGAGCTTGTATTCGATGGTTTTCAATTTTGAAATCTTCTTTCAGATAGCAAAGGATGAGAAAGAATCTATCTTCAACAGCATGCCAACAGATTTGAAGGAAAAGGGTTCAGCACTATACACATCACTACTAGAAGGGAAGGTATGGGTGTTTTAACGTATCAAATTGAAAGGGCTATTTTATTTTCGCTTGGTGTTAGTAATATGCTTTCGCTCTATGTTAAGCAACCACCTAAGAAATTCAGTAGAATTACTGAATGTTCATAAAGAAATGCCGTCACTGAAAAATGCAAACATCTATCTGATCTAAATGAAGCATTGTCTTGTTCTTAAGTATCCTATTTAGAAACATCCCATTGTTCTTAGAAACATCTTTAACATTAGCTCACACATTACTTCTATGCTTACTAACATGATCCAAACGAATGTTTAATTTCTTAAAACCTAACTTGCTGGTTTCTGCTTTTCCACTAAAAGAATTGTTAATTGGTGAAGCAACAAAAATGATTAATTGACCGGTGAAGTAAATCATCCTCTGCCATAGATCTGGGTTCTGGTTGGCTATAAAACAGAAAAACAAATCTTGTCATTTGGGTATTGGTTACAAGTGTATCTTTTTTTTTTGCTAAGTCCAAAAAAATATGAGTGAGGGGAGAATCGATCGCGTACAAGTGTATGTATCGGTACAGATTAATGAACGTATGGAACATAGTCTTTTTGGTTATATCTTATTTTCTTTTGCAATCTAGTAAGCTGCCGGATTCAATCTTATTGTTTACCTTTTGTTGTCCAGGGAGGATTGCAGAGCCTTCTTAATAGCATAAAGGAAAAGGACCCTGATAGGGTATCTGTAGGTCTTGCATCTTCCCTTGATACAATTGCAGAACTGGAGCTTTTACAGGTGACTAACTATGATAATCTCAACATTATATAGCCTGTCCTTGATACAATTGCAGAACTGGAGCTTTTACAGGTGACTAACTATGATAATATCAACATTATATAGCCTGTGTATGTGAAATCTAGCCAGGCAACTTTAAATGGGCTAGACCTTGTTTCATGTAACTTTCACTTGTTCATATTTTGCATTTGCATTTTAAGCTAATAGATCATTTTTGATAAGATGTAGATGCAAACTTTTATTTTTTATGCCAGGCTCCTGGACTTTCATTTCTATTGCCAGGACAGTACTTGAAATACCCGAGGTTTGAGTTCTCCGCCATAAATATTTCATATGTGATATGTACGTTAGTTCACGTTTCAAGAATGTCTTTACCTGTGTATCTGTGAACCTGTAGTTCATGTTTCAGGAATGTGTTTACCTATGTATCTGTGAACCTGTTTGAAACTGCACATACATATTTGCATGCTATCTCTACATCTAAAATTAGGATGTTTTAGTGGAAAACTCTTTTTAAGTTGAATCCTCCGATGTAAACGTGGTATCTTGTTTAGGAGTTAAAAGCTTAATCTACTGAGGTCTGAGGGATAGAAAATGTACCTCAGATCTTGTAACATTTGTTGCTTCATTGTTTCTATCTTCTTACACTAGAACTATAATGACATGTAGGGGATGAAGCGATACAGACATTTATCTGATGGATTTTACCTCATTTTGAGGAAAATCTCACACATTGGAGTCATTACATTTCGATATAATCTGCAGGCTTGCAGGGAGAGGAACCGTTGAATTTACCATAGAGAAAGGAGATGGCTCCATGTTTTCTCAAGTAGCTGGTGCTGAGCCTAAAAACCAAGCCACAATTCAGGTTTGATTTACTATTCCCGGTATAGAACAATCAGTGTATGATGCTACTGATTTCCTTTAATGATGCTATTGGTATATGTCAACCAATAAAGCCTTCTCTCGTGGGACTTATTTTTTTAGAGGATAATCCATTTTTGCTACTCAGGCATAACTTTTATATTACCATGGTCTATAACTTCACTGTAGGTTGTCAGGATGACTGTCAAATCTAAATAGTCATATCCTGTCAAATCTAATTGTTTTTTTTTAAACTGTATGAATGTCCGACTGACACTGTTCTAGGACAGTTTCACCAAACCACTGACATACTTTTGGCAACTACACCTCTCTAAGCTCTGTCATGTAGTTGCAGAATGTCTACCCATGAGATGGCTAACTGAGCGGCCGAACCTAATAGCAACAAATAAGTTCGGCCACGTGTATCTAAAATTATCCATTAGATGGGATATGACTTTTGTTGATGTTTACTTGAATGTGGAGATCTTTGCAGGTTGTTATTGATGGATATTCAGCTCCATTGACTGCAGGGAATTTTGCAAAACTGGTAAGGTAGTTAAACCTCACTGGACCTATATTTTTTAGACCAAATTTGACTTCCTTATTGATGGATCATTTGGGCTTCTTGTTTGCATTTGTATAGTGCATTTTCTGCACGGTGTCGACATATGCTGAATTTGCAAAACCAGGGGATATAGCTAGAATCTAGCTTTCCATCTTAATGTTGATATAAGTTTTTGCATAAGAATACTTGCACAAAATTGACCATCAAGATTGAACATTTTCCCCGTTTGGACAATTGCTCAAACAACGCAAGTGATGATTTTTTCAGGTGCTTGATGGAGCATATGATGGGGTAAAGCTAAACACTGTCAATCAAGCAATTCTTTCAGCCAATGAAGAGAAGAGCAATGGCTACAGTATTCCATTAGAACTGATGCCATCTGGACAATTCGAGCCTTTGTACAAATCAAAACTAAGCATTCAGGTTTGCAATGATCTGTATTTATTTCAGTAGTTAGCACACTCTTCAAACAGTAACTGATAGTTCTGTCTATC
Organism: Papaver armeniacum; assembly: GCA_023531295.1. NCBI lineage: Eukaryota > Viridiplantae > Streptophyta > Magnoliopsida > Ranunculales > Papaveraceae > Papaver > Papaver armeniacum. The sequence continues at coordinate 201,010 of JAJJWW010004384.1, forward strand.
TACATATATACTGAAGGATGGGGAATTACCAGTGCTTCCATTATCTGTTTATGGAGCAGTTGCAATGGCACATAGTGATATCTCTGAGGAAGATTCATCCCCATTCCAGTTTTTCTTTTATCTCTATGACAAGAGAAACGTAAGTGATAAAATATTATCTGCTGATTGGATAGTGTAAATTTCTCTCTGTGTTGTGACAATACTGGATAAATCTTGATCCCACAGGCTGGCCTAGGAGGGTTGTCTTTTGATGAAGGTCAATTTTCAGTTTTCGGGTACGTCACTAGTGTTTGTTGAACCTTCTATTTGTAGCTTTTCAGATTTTCATCTCTCTGGAGCCGAAGGATATGATTCCATTCTTACACATTAGCCTTGTCATTGAACAGGTACACAACCGTCGGAAGAGATGTACTTCCGCAGATAAAAACAGGTGATATAATACGGTCGGCTAAGTTAGTGGAAGGCCAGGATCGCCTCATATTACCGACTGAGAACTAATTTCCTTCAGAGACAACCTGGGTATCTCCATTCTTTCATTTATATAAAAGTCTAAATGGTGTAAACTTGATTTTACTCATGTTTTTGCACTTTCTATCTTGTAATACTAGAAACCAGAGCCCTGTAGTCCCGAGCAAGTCGAGGTAGGGCAGGAGACAATGTTAACTCCCAAAATTATAGTTAAGTTTTCCGCCGGCTCGCATAACCTGGGCAACCCGCAAAGCAGGCATATCTTGTAATACTATCATATGAATATTTATGGCAAGGAAAAGAATCAATTTTTACCTGAGAGGTTTTAAAAAACTTCGATCACACAATAAAAAACTTCGATCACACAATGCTTCTCAAAAAGGAAATTCAGATAGCTTCTAAATGCACTCATTAGAGTAACTAGATCATGCAGATAAATACACAAGGCAATAGCAATTATCATAAGACAAACAATTTGAATTGTAAGCAACTGTACTACAATGCCATTCTAAACAAGAGAGATCATAAGACAAACAATTCGAATTGTAAGCAACTGTACTACAATGCCATTCTAAACAAGAGAGAATCAGAGAAGTGTGTTGTTTTCAACCTCATGAACACCTCTCATTTAACCATGAGACAATATCTTGCCGAATGATTTCAATATTCTCATCAGTCTCTCCATACATTAGCGAATGCATCATACCATCATAAATCTTCAAACTTTTATCCTCGCTTTTAGCTTCTTCATAAAGAGCTCGACTCACTTCCGGATCAGTAACAACATCAGCACTTCCATGTAATATAATAAACGGGAGACTCACCTCGGATAATTTGGCGCTCAAATAGTCGGCAACCCGCAAAAGCTCAAGTACGGTACCTAATCTTGGTTTCCCCCTATATCTCATTGGATTCATACCTCCAATAATCTTTTTCTTCTCAACCTTAATAGATTTATCTAACAGATCTGCAGTAGGAACAATTGCTAACGTTGGCATGAATTTTGCAACAAAAGTAAGTATTTCAGGAACTGGCCATTTAGGTTTGACATTATCAGAAATTTTACACATTGGAGCAACTAAAACTGCACCATTAAATCCCTTCGGATCCTTAAAATGAATTAGTAGACAAATAGCTCCACCCATCGATTCTCCATATAGAAATGAAGGTAATCCTTGAAATTCAGATTTCTGTTTAATTGAATTGAAGAAAGAAAAACAATCATCAACAACTAGGTCAACATTTGGTACAAAAGCTTTTAGACCTCGAGATTGACCGTGACCTTCAATATCTAAGGCAAAACATGCGAAACCCATTTGAGCAAGGAAGATTGTAGTATACTGTAGAGTCCAACTGATGTCGTTGCCATAACCATGGACTATACAGATGAGACCACGTGGTGGAGAAGAAATAGGAAGCCATGATCGAGTGAAGAGAGAAATTCCTCTTGGTGATACATAAAAGGATTTTGAGGCTTTTATGTTTTGGGATTTGTAGTATTCTTCTTCTGATTCTGGTGAATTTCCCCAAAAATTGAGGTAATTTGATGTATCCACCATTTTTGGAGAACCTCAAAAAGTGATCGTCTCTGTGAATTTCGCGGAAATACTAGAGTAAAAGACTGGGTCTGGAACCATACATGTGGTTGGAGTTTTGACAGGTCACAGGATAGAAGTTAGTGGTTCTTTATGAACCGAGATTTTGAACAACACCAAAACTATATGCCCAATCAAGGGCTGTGATGAACCCTTAGGGGAGTGGTGGGTCCCACCTAAATGCCGTGGGACCCACCTAAAAGGTTGGCATGTGAGGGCTAAGTCCTATGGGCTAGATTGGACTGCTAGATTGGCCAAAAAGTGTTGCAAATCATGAAAAAAGTGTGGGAAAAAAGTTAACACTCTTTCTGGCTACTTTTCTCTCTTAGCATTTGCTCGCAGTCGAATTATCAGCGAGATTGAAACGGCCCGAATAGTGCGGCGCTCAAAAAGTGACACGACATTTGGATTATTCGGCGTTATGCGAATATTCAGAGAATAACGCCAGAATTGTTAGCGCTAGGCTTCGACGGTGTTCCATTCGGCGTTAGCTGCGGCTTATTTGCTCCATCCAGCGCTTGACCCTTTTTTTAACTAACGACTATTTTTTCCAGAATTCAATTTCTACATGTTTGGCAATTTGTTTCAATCGTATTTTGTTTCAAAATTTGGAAATTTATCAAAGTAAATGTAGCCGTTTGAGAATTTGTAATCTTCCATTACATTGCAAAACAAAGTGTTGATGGTGGGTTTTCATTTGAGGTTAAAATTGTAAAAACCAGAAAAAATTATGCGCTGACATCTTGTAAAAGATAAAGCCATTAATAAGTGTTGGATACTCCCTCACTTAATTCACCAAGAATGGAGCATGTAGCAACAATCCCATTGCGTGAATACATGAAATTCCTCCGGGTTGGAGCATGTGGCAACAATCCCATCTGTGAATTTCTAATCAGCCTTGTATTTCCAGTACTCATTATCGGTGTGGCATGACGACCGAGTGTTACTCTTACGAGTAACACGAACCTCCAAGCACTATAATGAAACCATGTACGAAATACCGTACAGGCGACTCTCGGTGTGTTATACTAGCCGATTGATCCCCTCTCGGTGTGTTATACTAGCCCAGATTGAGCATCCAGGATTGGCCAGTATCGGTCCGGATATGATCATGATCATCAACTCCATAAGCATGATTGGATGACCCAGATCAATTCCATCACCCCCAAGCGGTATGGAATATCCCTTTGCCAGAACCAATACGGAACCGCACGGTCGGCCATTGGCCTAGCTTGCCAAAAAACGTTCATACCAAGCATTATGGACGGAAAACCTAAATTAGGGTTTGCGGCATATTACATGTGTCGCAAAGCAGCCTCAACCATCCATCTTCGCAGGTATAGATGGAGGGTGTAGATGTAGATTCAAAGGGCCCCGAGCATGTCAACACGATCATAGTGGGCCGCTTACACACTTGACCGATCGGTCAAAGACCAACCATGTTTGGTCGTGACAAAATCGTCGCCCAAACAAGAGAAGGCGCACGGCTTTGAAACCCAAAATTAGGGTTTTGAGCATCACGGCGTCCATCTTCTCCGGCATGAATGAAGGGTCCAAGATTAGATTAAGCGGTCGGTCATACCCGGCATGACCACCGTGGACCCATCTATTCCTAACCCAATCGTCCAAGGCATATCATGCATGGCTAATCCAAAACGCACGCTCAAACTAGCTTGGCCACACCTCCCAAACCCAAACTGATCGGACCACTCAACTTGGGGACGATTTGGATGGCTCGGATCACGTTTTCATGGGATATTCGGGTATAGGCGTGGACATCGCCTACCACCTTCACACCGAGGCCAATCGGCCAAGACCAAGATGGGTCGTCTTGGAACGTGCGCTGAAGAGGGCGTGACGTGCGGCCCTTGCGGCACTAGTTTTTGTCGCAAATCGATCTCGACCATTCGATTTCATAGGATGAATTGAGTGACCCATATCATACTTTCATGAGGTAATGGGGTATAGGCGCCTACACCATCATGCCATCTACACGCATGTATGGTCGGTTAGGCCAAAGTTGTATCCCATGCTTGGTTTCGACCAAGCTGAAGAGTGATGCCTGCGCACCTCTTCAAAACCCTGATTCCATCAACGGTCATGAGATGAGGGTCTCAAGATCATCTCATCCGTCCAACTTCACCCGACTTGGTTATACTGACCACTGGTCGGGAGTTAATTGGTTAGTAAGGTGTCATTACCCATCACTTTACCACACCATGATGCGTACTGCATAAAATACACACGATACTTCACAAGTATCGACTTCTGAATAACGTGATTATTCAATTGACATACATGCTATCTTTCGTGGATCCACGATCCACACATTCGGACATCAATCATGTCACAAAGCGGGGGGATACATTGGGGTATTGGTGCAGCGGTTTACGACGTGCGGCGTGCAACGCGCCATCACAGAACGTGTTAGGAAGTCATGGACGGTTAGAGATGAACAGGAGAAGTGGGCAAGGCTGGTCGTGTATCACCAACGCACAACTCCACTACTCCATCACTCCACTTCATCCACTTCCCACGAGATACGTGAATAAGACTCAATGACTTGTATAAATAGGTTCTCCGCCCTATTTCCAAACAACAGAGAAAAACAACAAGAGAACACCCAGAGCCTGCTTACACCAACTGCAAGCTTGTTCACTTTCTTGTTGCAAGTCATAAGCAAGTCTACACCTTCACAATCTCAACACCTTCTTCGCTTCCCTCCCTAAGATCAACCCCATTTCCTTCACTTTGTGACCGAAACAAGTCTGGAACGATCATTTCTTGGTTTAGGCCGGACTTGCACAGATTGATCTCTCGAATCTACAAGCACTCACCGCGCATGTGCATTTGTTTAAGGTTTAAATTCATTCCTCATCCACACCCCAAATTACCAAATTCTGCGGGAGTAGTTTTCACCCATAAACAATTGGCGACCACGGTGGGAGGTTGATCTCTCGGTTGCACAAAATTGAATTCTCAATTTTTCGGTTTCCATCTCATGCAATGTATCCGGAAACCACAGGTGGTTGAATATCATGGGAAGTGTAGCTAGAATCTTTGGAGGATGTCTTGGCGAATCAAGCGGGTATCACTAGAAGACAAAGCGAGACATTCCGCCTTTTGAATGATATAGCGAGCACAATTACAAGAAGGGTGGCGGGCATCTACTCAAGCGGTGCAAGAAATGTTGAATCCTTAGTCGAGTCACACCTTTACTAGGTGGAGAGGCAAAAGAGCGCGCAACCGCAAGAGACTCGGGAAAGACGGACAACATGGTCCAGCCGAGCGAAGACTCGAGGCAACTCCACGAGGAGGAAAAGACTTGTCAGGGGTACCACAACGTCTAGGATAAAGAAATGGAGCCTGCAGCTTACGGATCCTGCTTTGGAAGACTTATATCTCAAGACCCTTGTCGAAGCCCTAAGACCTGTTCAATCCGCATCGACCTTTCAACTAAGTGAAGAAATGCTTGAGGAAGGAGAGATCAATCAAGGGACACGTGAGTACGAGAGGATGGGAACGTTCAATTCGATCACTCGGCGGTGATATTACAACACCTCCCATCACGAGAGCCAGAGAAGCCGCAAATCCTCGGCATCTCATTAAGTGTAACACCTCGGTAGTCACCGAGCAACAACTTCCACTCCTTCATCAGGATGAGGGGCCGGAGGGACGAGAGGAGGACCATCCCCCATTACTATTGCAGACTTGATGGAGAAGCAGGAAGTTCTTTCTAAGACTCAAACGGATATGGCCGCAACTCAGAAAGAGGTACTCACTTTTCTTAATACATTAACTGATCGATTTCCACAAGATCCGTGACAGCCCCTGGAGCAAAAAGGGAATGCATTCAACGCACCGGGGAAGGTACTTCAGCGGCGCGGACCTCCATGGACCTGATCAAAGAAGCGACATCATATATGAGCGGTCCTGTCATGGAGACTCCTACACTGGGGTGATCCTCACAACGATCCTCCCCAAGTCAAGTCAATAGTTTTACTATGAACCGAGGCGGTGGATCGGGAAGCGTTTTCTCTCTTTGGAAAGTTTATGCGAACTTTCACACCTCTCGAAGAATCGAGCGCACGGAGACATTTTGCTGCAATCAACCGAGAGGAAGTTCACAGCCGTGCCCTACATGTCACGCACGCATCAATTCGAGTTCAAGACGACCCTTATCGACACGGGAGCGTCTTCGAATGTGATTACTCTCAAGACTCTCGGGACATCAAGGTTCTCCCAGGCAAGGTCGTACGGAAGCCTACCACAATGACGGACTTCGAGGAAACCAAACCAAGCACATACGGGAGGAGCTCCGTGAAAGAATCAGACAAGTTCGTTGCATCCCACTCCCTACGTGGGCGTCAATTCGGGGAAGAAGACCGGCTTGCATCATTGAGAGCTAAAACCCACGATGCATCTTTCTTGACGAAGCATTCTTCTCCATCTGTGAAGCCACGACCCACGTTCACACGAAGAGGGAACACACTTTTGTGGCGAGTCGTGACGAGAAAGGAAAATGGTATCGACACTTGCCAATATCAATTAGCGGGGAGACTGCTACCGATCTCTCCACCCAATGGAATGCTACAACGACAACGAACCACAAGAACAAGTGCTAGATGCTCCCAACAGTGCTGCAAGATGGCACCAACTCCTGGCCCGGATGAGATTGAAATCGTTGGGGAATCTCCTAGGCCTATCTCCATCGGCTCAACCTTGAGTAGGGATAAACGCACGAAGCTCGTGGAACTTCTCAAAGAGTACCAAGACATATTCGCTTGGAGATATGAAGAAATGCTGGGATTTAGATGAAAATTGGTCACCCATCATCTACATGTCATACACGGATCCAAGTCGGTTAAACGGTTGTAGTTCGGATCGGGTGCTGCATAGACTTCAGAGACTTGAACAAGTGCTTGCTCCAAAAACGATCCTCCTTTACCTAACATCGACATGTTAGTAGATTCAACCAGCGGACACGGCGTGTTCTCCTCCATGGATGGATGTAGCGGCTACAACCAGATAAGGATGTACGAGCATGATGCAAGTAAGATAGCTTTTCGAACTCCTCTCGGAAATTTTTATTATACCATACTGCCATTTGGTTTAAAGAATTCCGGTGCAACATATCAACGGTCTATGACGGCAATCTTCCACTGGGGTCGATACCTCAAGGGAGCAGCCTCAAGAAGACAACGATGTCCACGCGTCATATCGAGCAAGATCCGGACGAGTCACTTTATCAGACAGTGGTCGAACAAGATCCGGGCGAGCCACTTTATCAGACAGTGGTACACATATATCATGCTATGTTGGAGAATCCGCGCTTTTGGTCATCCTCTGGAGCTGTTGAACGCTCATCTACAACAACATATGCCCTGATAGAAAGAACCAGGCATGCCGGTAATGAAGAGCCTCATAATGTTTGTAGGGGCATATATCTCACCAACAAGCGATACAACCTTCACCTTACCATAGCGGTTCCCTGAAGAACGCAAGAGGAAAACCACCGAGATACAACATCCGGCGCGTCCGTCAACTCCAACTCCGGTACCACATGCATGACTCCCACAATGATGAAACAATGTCCAAGATATTCCATATACGGCTCGACAACAACCACTACGAACAAACCATGTAAACCACGCTTGGGGACTCGAGGCTCGGCATGAAGTTCCTTCACCGTCGATCAAGGAATTCTTCAAAATGAGAGAGATGGTCAGTCAAGAAGCATGGAATTCGCAAAGGGTAAATCGAGGCGAAGAGGGAAACACTTCAACGCTCCCTCTAGAGAAGAAGCTGCTTCAATGGTCTATTCAAGAGCCGCCTCAACGCTCTCTCCGGGACCCACGTTCGCTTCAGAATCCTGCTTCAACACTCTCTCAAGGATCCACCTCAATGTTCGCACCAGAAGCCACTTTAACATCCTCTCGAGTCGTTTCAACACTCAAGCTACATCAATAATCTGCGCTCTAGTCAAGTTATATTTGATGTACTCATTGCTCAACATACGTCTCATCCATCCTTCATGAGGACCCAGCGGAGCATGAAAAACCCTGAAGTCGATAGGAGGAGGGTTATCCTGTGGTACGGATATTTTCAAGGGCGCGATGAACAACTCATCATCAATGTTCGGCATATCTTTGAAGCTTTCAACACCTCCTGACTTGGCACCAGCATTATCCCCAGAAGACATCTCAACAGGAGTTCTTTTCTTCATTCTACAATAAAATACATGAGCAGTACTTGTATAAAAACGCGTGAGATGTGTAGTCACACACGACAGAACACACGTTCACTTTGGAGTACACAAGGCTGGTATTGGGTCCAAACACCGGTGTTGATCAAGTCACAAGTCCGGTGTTGATCAAGTCTCAAGACCGGTATTGATCAAGTCACAGGTATCACTCAAGTTACAAGTCCGGTGTTGATCGAGTCACAAGTCTGGTATTGCTCAAGCTTCAAGTCTGGTATTGATCAAGTCACAAGTCCGGTATTGCTTAAGTTTCAAGACCGGTGTTGGTCAAGGGCACGAGGCTGGTATAAAGGTGACATTCAGTCAGGCATACACGATATGGGACCCACGTTCAATCAAGCATATATGGCGGGACCATATTTATTTGCACAACACGGTTCTCTTATGTCATGGGAATCATGTTCACGAAATTCAAGCCCACGTTCGATCAAACAGCGCGGTGAGCCCCATAAACGAAGCGGGCGCAGCCAGATCCGTCGATTAGGCACAACCCCACGATCGAGCGAAGCAGGCGCAATAGTCCCTCAACCTAATAAGGCATAACAAGGTCGATCTGGCAAGACCGAAATTCAAATGGAGCAAGCACGGAGTGGGCCCTCGACCGAAGCAGACATAGCAAGGTCGACCAAGCAGAGCAAGACCGACATCATACTGGGGAATGCTCTCTAGATGCCTTTTGAACGTGACATACTCCAAGGACAGGATGACCCGTCTCTCACGGTAACATCTAACTTTGTCTCATAAAGTTTTATCTTTTGTCACCATCTTATGCCTACCCCACAATAGTGTAACCATTGTGTGCTAGGCAGGGACTTAATGTTGATGGTGGGTTTTCATTTAAGGTTAAAATTGTAAAAACCGAGAAAAAATTATACGCCGACATCTTGTAAAAGATAAAGCCATTAATAAGTGTTGGATACTCCCTCACTTAATTCACCAAGAATGGAGCATGTAGCAACAATCCCATTGCAGAATGAATACATGAAATTCCTCCGGTTGGAGCATGTGGCAACAATCCCATCCGTGAATTTCTAATCGGCCTTGTATTTCCAGTACTCATTATCGAGTGTGGCATGACAGTAGAGTGTTACTCTTACGAGTAACACGAACCTCAAGAACTATAATGAAACCATGTACGAAATACCGTATAGGGTGACTCTCGGTGTGTTATAATAGCCGATTGAGACCCCTATCGGTGTGTTATACTAGCCCGATTGAGCATCCGGATTGACCAGAAGTATCGATCGGATATGATCATAGATCATCCAACTCCATAAGCATGATTGGATGACCCGGATCAATTCCATCACCCCAAGCGGTATGGAATATCCTTTGCCAAACCAATGCGGAACCGCGACGGTCGGCCATTGGCCTAGCTTGCCAAAAAAACGTTCATACCAAGCATTATGGACGGAAAACCCTAAAATAGGGTTTGCGGCGGCATATTACATGTGTCGCAAAACAGCCTCAACCATCCATCTTCGCGGTATAGATGGAGGGTGTAGATGTAGATTCAAAGGGCCCAGAGCATGTCAACACGATCACCGTGGGCCCGCCTACACACTTGACCGATCGGTCAAAGACCAAACATGTTTGGTCGTGACAAAATTGTCGCCCAAACAAGAGAAGACGCACGGCTTTGAAACCCAAAATTAGGGTTTTGAGCATCACGAGCGTCCATCTTCTCCGACATGAATGGAGGGTCCAAGATTAGATTAAGCGAGTCCGGTCATCCAAAGCATGACCACCGTGGACCCATCTATTCCCTAACCTAATCGGCCAAGGCATATCATGCCCGGCTAATCAAAATGCACGCTCAAACCAGCGTGGTCACACCTCCTAAACCGCAAACTGATCTGGAACACTCAACTTCGCCGGACGATTTGGATGGCTCACATCATGTTTTCATGGGATATTCAGGTATAGGCGTGGACATCAGCCTACCACCTTCACACCAGGCCAATCGGCCAAGACCAGGACCAAGATGGGTCGTCTTGGAACGTGCGCCCGAAGAGGGCGTGACGTGCGGCCCTTGCGGCACTAGTTTTTGTCGCAAATCGATCTCGACCACTCGATTTCAGGATGAATTGAGTAACCCAGATCATACTTTCATGAGGTAATGGGGTATAGGCGCCTACACCATCATGCCATCTACACGCATTCATGGTCGGTTAGGCCAAAGTTGTATCCCATGCTTGGTTTCGACAAAGCTGAAGAGTGATGCCTGCGCACCTCTTCAAAACCCTGATTCCATCAACGGTCGCAGATGAGGGTCTCAAAGATCATCTCATCCGTCCAACTTCACCAGCTTGGTTATACTGACCACAGTCGGGAGTTAATTGGTTAGTAAGGTGTCATTACCCATCACTTTACCATACCATGATGCGATACACCGCATAAAATACACACGATACTTCACAAGTATCGACTTCTGAATAACTTGTGATTATTCAAATCAGCATTACATGCTATCTTTCGTGGATCCACGATCCACACATTCCGGACATCAATCATGTCACAAACTGGGGATACATGCGGGGTATTGGTGCGGGCGGTTTACGGCGTGCGGCGTGCAACGCGCCATCACAAGAACGTGTTAGGAAGTCATGGACGGTTAGAAATGAACAGGAGAAGTGGGCAAGGCTGGTCGTGTATCACCAACGCACAACTCCACTACTCCATCACTCCACTTCCTCCACTTCCCACGAGAGACGTGAATAAGAATCAATGACTTGTATAAATAGGTTCTCCGCCCTATTTCCAAACAACAGAGAAAAACAACAAGAGAACACCCAGAGCCTGCTCACACCAACCGCAAGCTTGTTCACTTTCTTGTTGCAAGTCATAAGCAAGTCTACACCTTCACAATCTCAACACCTTCTTCGCTTCCCTCCCTAAGATCAACCCAATTTCCTTCACTTTGTGACCGAAACAAGTATGGAACGGCCATTTCTTGGTTTAGGCCGGACTTGCATGGATTGATCTCTCGAATCTACAAGCACTCACCGCGCAGTGCATTTGTTTAAGGTTTAAATTCATTCCTCATCCACACCCCAAATTACCAAATTCTGCAGGAGTAGTTTTTACCCATAAACACAAAGTTACAATGTTTTTAAAAGAAACTAAAAAGTACATTGAAATTGAAATCCTACTTCTAAATAACTTAAAACATAAAAAACTACATTGAAATTGAAATCCTACTTCTAAATAACTTAAAACATTAAAAAGTACATTGAAATTGAAATCCTACTTCTAAATAACTTAAATTATCACTTTAGTTTAGGGGATAGGGTCCAAACCATAACGGGATAAAATCTCGTTCTTCCATATTTTGTAGATGGGTCTCTCACATTCTTGTAATTCATCCAAGAGTTGTCGTAGGATCTTCATTTCCGATTCTCTTTGTTGCGTTTGTGCCAAGATTGAAGAGCTTTCCATGTTCTTCCTTAGATACTCTTCCTCTTTTTCATATTAAAAGAGCTTTCCATGTTCTTCCCTAGATACTCTTCCTCTTTTTCATATTTTTGATGATGCACAAACCCACGGGAGGAATTTGTAAAACAACTTCTAGAACTCAAGATCTCTGAGAAACAATTTTGGGAGAGAAAATGAACATTTTGAGAAGAACTGTTAATGGGGGAAAGGTCGAGTTTTCTGTGAATGTATCGAGTCTTCTCAACGGTGAACAGAGCGGCGCGTCAACTTAGCTGACTATGGTCAAACGTCGCTTGATTCGGCGTCCTCAAACGTCCTACTGTTCGGCGTGTAACGCCGAATTGTTAGGGGTTTCGCTGCTAGATTGGCCATCCCATAGGGGTTAGGAGGTTGCCCTATCTGACGTGGATGGCCAATCTAGCAGCTAAATATCTAGCCCATAGGACTAAGCCTGAAAGTGTTGTTTTGGTGTTGTTCAAAATCTCGGTCTGCCAAGCATTTTTTGTTATTTTTATTTTGGGGAATAACAATTCGACGACTCTTGTCTTGAACGCTTGTCGATTTGTTGACTCTTGGTTCAAAGACTTTGTCAATGGTGCTAGACCAAAGAAACTGTAAACTTCTAATGGAGCTTCCCAGTCCCTTCCCAACCATTATTCGTTTTTTTCCCAAAACCTAGGTAACCATTGCCAGTTCATAATACTATTAGAGAACCACCGCTGAGCCTAGGCTCTTCCCAAATTGACGTGGAAAGGTAATTGGGAAGGGCTTGAGAAGAGCCATAAGACCCAGTCATATAAGTTAAATCTTTATAATTGTCACTAATTCATTCCTTAATGATAAATCAAGATCAAACACAATGTTGGAACTAAATTAAGATCAAGCCCAAAATTTTAATTAACATCAAGGTTTTACCTATTACCTATCCCCACTTTCTCTAAATCCCATCCTAACTATATAAATAAATTTTTGTTTAACTCTTTTTAGATTTGGTAAACGAAACTCACCTAATTATTGATCATCGTTAACCTAAACTCTACCACCACCACCACCACCGAATTGATCTATTTTGGATATTAATCCTCAAATCGCCATCTTAGTCATCTTTGTGAAGATCGAATGCGCAGGCATCTAAACTATAGTGATTCATTAGGGTAGATTTTTTAAATTTGGGGTGACTGAATACATTTAGTGAAAACCTAACTGAAACAATAAATATCAACGAAGCTTATATGATTCCTTGGCATATCATCTTTAGTTTATGTAAACTCTTTCTCGCATGACTACAAGAAATAAAATTCTCAATTGAGATACAAAAAATCAATCACACTTTTTTTTTTTTGTCCCACGTTAGTTTGATGTATTTGAATTAAACTTGAGTTTCATGTTGCCTTAACACTTTTGACAGTACTCTCTGGATCGTAGATGTTCTCTCCCTTTCCATGCATTTCAGTTTTTCCAATACTTAGCAGCATTTGCTCTCTAGTTTGATTGATATATCTCAAATAATAATTTTGTTATAAAATAAAAAATGGTAATGTCGGAATACTTATTAGCATTTGCTCTCTAGTTTGATTGATATATCTTAAATAGTAATTTTGTTATAAAATAAAAAATGGTAATGTCGGATTTCTGGATTTACGGTTAGATTTATGCCTGAGGAAGGAGAAAGACGATGATTCATAAAGATTAGAATTACCCCTAGAATATAATAGGGTGAGTTTTCTTTACCCAATCTAGAAAGAGTTAAACAAAAATCGACTTATGTACTTGGGATGAGATTTAGGAAAAGTGGGGATGGGAAATAGGTAACGTAAATGAATAAATTGCTTTTTGGTTTTACTCGAGCAAAGATACAATTTTATTGCGGATTGATTTAGCCCGTGTTTTACTCCAAATTTGTGTGTTTGGAGTGTTTATGAATGAAATATATAGTTTCATTATTTTAAAATTTTTAATATTAATTTGTTGCGAGGCTACCAAACAAATCCATGTATGAATCCTAACTTTTCTAATAAAGTTGGTCCCCTGAGATGTTTTTTTTTTTAATGTGTATAGCCTCCATTTGGCGATTCAACCAATACAAATCGTTCAGTTGGCTCTGCAACTCTTCGTAACTGGCAGTTACATTGTAGTAAGGATAATCAAGTTTCATAGCTTGGGAAACAATGGGGATCGTGGTTGGCTCACCTTGTGAAGTAATACTTCGCATCTTCCAACGAATTTCAGGCATATTTGACAAAGATGATGAAGAACTTGCACCCGTGGTGGGGTAAGCCATAAAGCATAGCTCTTTTGGAGGTGGTTGACTGGGAACGATATTTGCATCATGAGCCAGACGTGATAACCCTGGGAAATCAAACCCATAGATGTGCATGTTGTGTATCCCAATAACAGGCTTCGCAATCGACTTGTACTAGTTGACATACTGCGCTTCACTAATATTCATGTGTATTTAGTTCATACCTCTCCCAATTGATTCTTCTCAGCCGATCAAAATCTGATCCAGAAGTTTGCATCTGTGATGGCGGGTTAATTGCAATTGCATATGTAACTTGTATTTGGTACTGCAGTTTTTCTCCCAGGTACCAAACCTCTCTTTATGTTTCTGGACTGTAAAAAACAACTCTACAGAGAGAATAATCAAGAATACGTTCTCCATCATTAACACCATACTGAGGAAAATCAATGTAAGGGTGAACAACTACATTCTTGTGGCTCCGAGTCATCAGATGAAACCTCTGAACAAAACTGGAACCCGAGACGTCGCTGCTAGTGTCCTTTGCCCAGTTGGTCGTGACGTACATGTCCAAGATTGGAAATCTATGGGTATCGTCCTTAAGGATTGGTTTGTAAGAATATTTCTGCATAGAAATATCTTGTTGGGCCATATGATATCTTTGGTTAATTTAGAATATGGCTAAACATGTTGGTTACAAATATTGGGGTCCTTTCATATTCCCTCTTCCTTGATGGACGGTCGAGATTAAATGAAAAATCTAAATCCTATGAACCTTGGTCCTCCTTCTACCTATAAAAGGAACTCTATAACCATCAGAATTGAGTTCATGAATTTTTTTATTATTTCATTACACAAAAGGTCAAGAAGGAGAAACTAAGAGTTTCTCAAGGTATTTCATTTTACGGGTCTTCTTGCTGGACATCTTGGATTCAACCAAATGGCATCGTGTATCCTTCCTAACACAACTATGCTCATGATGTGATTATCATGTTTGTTCAAAGATCCTTTAAATATAAATATAATTTCTTATATTTGGCATCTAGAGCTTTGGTTTAGAACTCCATGATTTTCCTTGATGATTGTATGCAAATGTTGTGATGATTTGAATCCATCACAATGTCCATTTTGATTTCTAATAATCATGTTTATGTTTATATACCATGAATCTCTAAGATATAATGAAAATATTATCATATGAATAATGATTTATATATCTTTGTTTTTGTTTTTGAGTCTCTTGAAATGAAAATACACATTCATATGTATGCTTCATGACATGTATGATTGATTTGTGGTGTTTGACTTATTTGACAATAACATGATTTTGTGTGATCTACGGGTTAACATGATTCAATATGATGATATGATGTGATTTGTTTAAGATCAATAACATGTTCTATTTGATTCATGTGTAAAGTCAAAACACCGTTTTGATAGTCATAACGTATGCTAGGAGGGTTAAAACAAGTATTCATTGTGAAATTTAATTTTCATTTTTCGATTCCGTAACGTATGGGCTCCAAATGTAATGTTAAGTAAAATTTTTTTGGGGCGTGGCCCACATAGGGTTAAACAAAGATTATTTGTTTTCAAAGGTCGGACATGAGATGTTCGTCGACCATGAAGAAATTTTTTTGGAAGTGTGTTTGACTTCCACTTATTAATTAATAATAAAACTTGGGCTATTAATTTTTGAAACGTTTATTATTAATTTTTTGAAACGTCTATCATTAATTTTTGAAACGTCCATTATTAATTTTGAAACGTCTATCATTAATTTTTGAAACGTCTATTATTAATTTTCAAACGTTTATTATTAATTTTGGAAACGCGTTTATTATTAATTTTTTGAAAATTTGAAGTGTCCTTTGACTTCCACATGTTGACTATGACCGTTTGACCATTGACTTTGAATGCTTGCTTTTGGTTGCAAATGTGATCTAATGTGTACATGTTTATCATATAACCTTCATGAATAGAACCGGTTTATAGTTAAAACCAAATTATATGAAGCCTAAGAATTATGAAGTGGTTTTACTTACGGAAGAAAAATGAACCAGTTAATATGCTTCCGCTTTATTGATAACATTAATGCACAATTTAAGCTGATTTTCTATCGAATGATTTTATAATGAAACCATTTTTCACACTATTAGATTTGAGTGTGCATTATGATATGGTTTGTGTGCTTGTGCGTTATGGTATGGTTTCTCTCACATTATTGTTTTTCTTTAAATTTTATGAGATTATACTTGAAATTATTATGGGACTCTTTTAGTTATCACCACATTGATGCTAGAGTGTTATATCTCAATATAATCATAATATTATTATAAGCATGTATTTTCAAACCGTAAAGTGTAGGTTTTGTAGTTATTGACATCATGTGATAATGGCATTATTTTAATTGATTGGCTATCACCACAGTGATGTCAAATCACTTTTGGCCATGATCACAATTTTTTCAAGTGCTTATAATATCGTTTTGCTTAAATGTATTAGAACAACAATTACCCCAGTAATTGGAGTTCACATGTTTAAGATAATAATGAAGTGTACAATATCTGATCATACATTATGGTAATTAAATAATCGGCACATGATTTTAAGTTATTTCTTAAAATTGCATAAAATAAAATTTACATAAATTAACTCATTATCGAGTTGAGTAACCTATTACGATTTTTTTGATATTTTTATGAATATTTTTATTATGTTGGCAAAACTTATTGCATCCTCTATGGAAATTGAGGTTTTATTTTTTGATAAATTTCTCCATATTTGTGAAAATGATATTCATTGAGTATTTAACACCTTTCATATTAATTCTCCTATATCCGTTATTTATCATGATCTTTAAGCTTGTATCAGATTTAAATGAGTGATGCATCAAAGAATTTCCTTCAACGAAATTTCATTATTGAATTATAATTATAATCTTGCTTAATGCTCAATTTGGTTTAAAGTTCAATGCGTTTGGATATTTTTCAATTAAAGAGAGTTGATATTTTAGGGTTACTCATAATTGTTTATAATCGACTAATTTTATGACCGGTTTAAGTATGTCCATATCATTGAATGGGACCACGCGATGTCACAAGAAAAGTTAGTGTTGCATTTGTACATGTTTGCTGGATTGTTTAGTTATCACCACAGTGATACTAAACTCTTATCTTGTAAATGTTGTATATTTTGAGTCCTTTCGAGTTTGATTTAACGATTAGAACAATCTTTGCTCACAAGTAGTTTTGGTTCACAAATTTAAACAAGCATCAAGGTTATCTAAATGTTTCATATACATGTGAAATAATAGCCACCCACAGGTGACTACAACTCACATTATATTATTTTCAAAATATTTAGAATTATTGGAGTTTGTTAATACATTTTAGGACGTGATTTGCCCACAGGTGATTCTAGTTGTGGTATTGAACAAACATAATGTTGTGTGTATGATAAGGTAAAATATGTACTAATGTTTTTCATGTCTCACATTGTTCCTTGATAAGGTTTTATCCACAAGAGAATCTTATTGAAGGTATGAAACTATTGTAAGCTTAATTGTCATTTATCTCTAATATAAATTTCAGCTTTTGTTCTTATTAATTGTTGATTATGATTATTTTGTAGACTT
Source organism: Papaver armeniacum (assembly GCA_023531295.1). Classification (NCBI taxonomy): domain Eukaryota; kingdom Viridiplantae; phylum Streptophyta; class Magnoliopsida; order Ranunculales; family Papaveraceae; genus Papaver; species Papaver armeniacum. Next base: position 218,646 of record JAJJWW010004384.1, read on the forward strand.
TTAATGGTCCATTTTTTGGAAGATAAAATTGTTTATCACCTGATGATTTTTCGCGTTACTGTGTACATTTATCAATTGCATTACGAATCTCAATCCGTGGATGTTTTCTTGAACATTCATTATTGAAATTGAGAGGCAATTATAGAGAAAGCGAAAATCATAAAGTCTGATAAAGGTGGTGAATATTGTGAAAGGTACGACAAAACAGGATAATATCCTAAATCTTTTACGTAGTATCTCCAAAATTTTGGATTTGTTGCTCAATACACAAGGCCAACTTATCCTTGGCATAATGGTGTATAACAAAAGGCAAAATCATACTTTTAAGAAAATGGTTTGAAGCGTGATGAGTTATGCATAATGACCACATATCGTTGAATGTATGTTCTTTCAACAATTGTGTAATTTAAATAGATTTCCCGAGTTAAGCAGGTTTCAAAGACACACTTTGGACTAGAATGGTTGGAAACCTAGTTTAAATCACCTTTAAGTTATGGTTGTTCTGTTGGAGGTGAGGGCTTACATTCCAAAGAATGAAAATTGGATTTGGAAACTATTATTGGTTCATTGGTTTCCTAAATGATCCAAATGTTATTCTTTAACGTTCTAACCTAGTAGTATGAGACTTATTGAAACCGAAAATATAAATTCGTTAATGATGGAATAATCAACGTGGGAGTACGTGGATATATCTGTTCAAGAAATCATGATAATGATCCCTTTATTTAAGATTTCTACAGATATTGTGAATCTTCTCATTATCGAATTTTAGATAATGAAAGACCACAAATTACGATCCAATACTCGTAATATAACTACCGTCAATAAAGAAATTTTATGATAACAACATGAACCAGCATTAAGAAGATCTCAACAGAGATTGTAAGAAAGTTATTCATGTTGTTTGGTGATTTTCTTACAAGAATTTATTACATTTTGATATGCAATGGCAAAGAATAGGTTTTTTGGCTCACAAATATTATGTGTAATAATTTTGATTAATGGATTGATGCTATGTGAGAAAAATCATTGGTTGAAAGTCAAGTCTCGGATATTGTTTAATTGCTCGAAAGACACAAATCAGTTGTATGAAAGTGGGTCTTTCTGACCTAATCGACTGCAATAGCAATTTTAAACGGTATAAAGCAAGACTTATTTCCAAAGATTTTACTCGAAATGACGCATTGATTATAAATAAGTTTTCTCTCGTGTCAAAGAAAGACTTATTCGGAATTATCATAGTATTATTAGTAGCTCAAGTATGACCTAAGAGTTGCATTAATTAAATGTGAAAATAGCCTTTATTAATGATAAATTTTAGTCTACAAATTTTAAAAATCAAAGTATGAAATTTAATCAGCCTCCCATAATGGTATGTGAAATTTAACAAAACTATAAATGTTTCAAGTTTTGGATGAAATTATTACAGATTTATGCATATACCTCAAGATCAGTGGGAGAAATTCATACTCTTGGTGTTTCATGTTAAGAGTTACTACCTACGAGTAGTGATCTTGACTTTATGCATATCTTTATATTTTTTGAAATAAAGGATGTCAATAAAGCTTACCATGTGATAGTAATATCATATGGATTACTAAAGCTCTCATATAAGGCATATATCGAATATTCAAGGAATTTTGAGGTAATACCATATTTAACGATTTTATTTCATGTTGGATAGAAGATATAAATTTAATCTTCATTACGTCTTAATTCGATATGAAACTTATAACAAGTTGTTAATATGTTAACTAATTGCCTAAAGAATTGAAAAGAACAAATTACGGAAAAATATCAAGAATTTTGAGATACTATTTTAACTTATGTCTTATAATTAGTTAGCAAACCCAACAAGAGTTGATTGGGTTTTCAAACTTCAATTTTTGTGGATGTATGGATTCTATAAAGGAAGAATCCATTAATACTAGTCCCACAATTGAGTTTGAATATTTATGACCTGCGATACTTAGAGACTTAAGGTTTGTCTCTACATTCCGAAATTTCTTGTCTTAGCTTCGCAAACATTAAAGCACGATATGATACAAAAGGAACAAAACACATGAACCTTGAGTATATATGCGTGAATTAGGAAATTCGGGAAACAATAGTTGTTCATTTACCGCTTAAGCACAATTGCATTCGGAGATGCACTTAATGAACAATTGCCTTTTAAGACCTCTTAAGAAAGATTAAAATCTTAGGTCTCATGTGGGAGTAATTGATTATTGAATTCGGCTAATTTATGTGCTTATTTTTGAAAACTAATTGAGCTCTTAATAATGTATTCTGAATTTATTTCGTATCCATATTTAGTATACACTTATGTGAATGGATGAATGTTAACGTAAATTGTCTTTCTTTTGAAAAACATAATTTGGACCATTATGATGTCCCCATTTAAGGCCTGATTAAGTAAGTTGCTTGTGTTGTGGTACATGGAAGGGAACATGTTGATAACAGGATAATGTGCCACCGCCATGACTCGCATACGTGATTTTCTTGGTTAAGGTATTACGTTTAACCATTAAAATTGTTTAGCAATTATGCGCGCTTATGTTTTTCTATAATTAACCGTTAAGTAAGTTATCACATGGACCAGTGGGAGAATGTAAGAATATTTCTGCATAGAAATATCTTGTTGGGCCATATGATATCTTTGGTTAATTTAGAATATGGCTAAACATGTTGGTTACAAATATTGAGGTCCTTTCATATTCCCTCTTCCTTGATGGATGGTCGAGATTAAATGAAAAATCTAAATTCTATGAACCTTGGTCCTCCTTACTACCTATAAAAGGAACTCTATAACCATCGAATTGAGTTCATGAATTTTTTTATTATTTCATTACACAAAAGGTCAAGAAGGAGAAACTAAGAGTTTCTCAAGGTATTTCATTTTACGGGTCTTCTTCGGACATCTTGGATTCAACCAAATGGCATCGGTATCCTTCCTAACACAACTATGCTCATGATGTGATTATCATGTTTGTTCAAAGATCCTTTAAATATAAATAT